>JASTWK010000751.1:0-82399 GCA_030770225.1 Temnothorax unifasciatus
CGTACACTGATACTGACAGTCTCATTATCACATCGAGTGCGACGATGTGTATGACACCATGAAGCGCGACATTAATAGATTTGACACTAGCGATTACGCGGTCGATAATGCGTACGGTATCCCACTCGCCAATAAAAAAGTTCCGGGTTTGATGAAAGACGAAAACAACGGTGCGATAATGACTGAATTTGTCGGGCTTAGAGCAAAGATGTACGCCTTGCGAGTGAACGGTAAGAAAGATACGAAAAGGCTAAAGGTGTTAAGAGTAATGTCGTATCCAGGTCGATACGTTCGACGATTACACGCAATATCTGCGCGACGAAATTGAAATGACGCGACAGCAGGCTTGCATAAGATCCAAACAAAACGAGGTGTACACCGTGTCCGAAACGAAAATAGCACTAACAAGGGAACCTCGCGAAGTGGAAAATTCTGATTTTAATGAAACTTTCCACACATGTAGGTGGAGTAAAAAGATGAATTTAGATATTTTTTGTAGCGGCCCAAAAACGGTTTTAAGGGGTGAAACCACTGCTCATATGTAGAGCGGTTTTTTGTTTTTCTCGATATATCTCGAAAAATATTTAAGATATCAAAAAATGTTTCTTATAAAAGTTTTACAGTAAAATCTCCGCTATTCGACAACATTTATAATATTTTTTAAAAATAATTTTTTAAACAAAATTTTAATTAAAAATTAAAAAAAAATTTTTTGAAATTTTATTAATGTGGTTACCTCCCGCCGGGTTCCTACCTTGCCGAAGCTTCGGGGAGGGCGTGCGTGGCTCGCGGGACGCGGGGGACCGCGGGACCGCTCGGCGGACCCGGCGTTCTCGGGGGCTGCGGGCGGCCGATCTGAGGCGGGTGGGGGGGCTTAAGGGCGCGCACGGGGATCACCCGCTCAGGGGTGTAGCCGGGCGCGCCCGACCAAAAGAAACCCCCCAAGCCAAGGTGTGAGCAACCGTGCTGATGGCTGCGTGGCGCAGGGGGTGCTGCGTCGCAAACGGTGCCTCCCGGAAACCGGGCGACCTCCGGGAGTAACTCCTTCGGGGGTAGCCAAGCCCCGGGCATTCGCGGCTCTGCCCGGGTGATAACGCGCGACCGCGGTACTCGTGGGATTCAAATGGATGACATACATAAAAATAAAAATAAAAATATAAAAAAAAATGATAAAAATGAGTATGAAAAGGTCCTCCAGGGAGTAGCCACCTTAGTAGGTAGCGAACGACCTGAGGAAACTAGACCGGGCAGCTTGGGGAAGGAGCCGGACAAGGCCCAATCACAAGCTGGTAAAAGCCGGATAAAGTATAGCGGGGCGGCACGTCGTCGATATAAGAAACAGAAGCAGATGGAGGGGAAGAGCAGCGCCGAAAAACCTGCTCCCGAATCAAACACTGCTTCTGTGGCAATGCCAGGGACGGGGGAGCGAGCTTCCACTGGGACGTACAAGCGAACCAGATCTGAACAGAGCACACCCAGTCCCGGGACTGCACAAGTAGGCAAAAGGTCTAAGATCGCTGTAGATCAGAAGACCTTTGCCCAAGTAACATCCGGCCTAGCAAGGGTGGCCATGGTTCCCATGGAATATCCCGAGCGAAAGCTGGACAATAAAGAAGCTGTGCTTTTGAGGGATAAGGTGAAGGAGGCTATCCTTGGCGTTGCAAAGGGTACCAAAGCCCCCACCTTCAGGGGCACAGCAGATAGGGACGGGGCAGTTATTTTTAACTGCACCGATGCAGAAACCGAAGGGTGGCTGCGAAGCCTAACTTCGGTTTTAGAGATAAATGGGGTCCGGCTGCGTGCAGTGCAGCTAGATGAACTGCCTAGGCGTCATCGGGTTGTGGTGCACGTGGAGGACCCTAGAATGCCTGTCAAGGAAGCAATAGAGCTACTTGACAGGCAGAATGAGGGTCTCCAAGCCGCGGACTGGGTGGTCGCGAGGGGCAGCGAAAGTAGGGATGCTACGAGCACCCACTTCGCTGCTCTTATTGAGGAGGGATCGTTGAGTGCTCTTAAAGCGCTCAACCTTAAACCCTTCTGTGGTCTCGGACAGGCGACAGTTAGGTTGCCTGGAGGGGACCGCAGGGGGGAGTTAGGAAGAAAGGAGGATAGGCCGGAGACTGTCTAATCAATGGCGGGCTCCAATATCCCCTTCACTCAAATCAACTTGCATCACAGCAAAAGCGCCTCGGCGGTTCTAGTCAGGTGCGCGGCTGTGATGCACACAAAGCACTTATTCCTCATCCAAGAGCCGTGGCTCGTCAAGGGACACATTAAGGGCCTTGGAGGTTGCGGTAAATTGTTCAAAGCAGACAACGCAGAAAGACCAAGAGCCTGTATTGTAGCGAAAGGTCTGGATGCCTGTCTATTACCACAATTCAGCGACGGCGACCTAGTGGCTGTAAGGCTGAAACTTAAAACACACGATGGAGGGGTTAGGGACCTGATAATGGGGTCTGTTTACATGCCCTACGATTCGGAGGAACTACCCCCCCAAAGAAACATGATAGAGCTAGTAACTTATGCGAAGGAAAGGGGGCTAGAACTTCTCTTGGGCTGCGATGCGAACTCACACCATTTGGTGTGGGGAAGCTCCGATATAAACCCGAGAGGGGAAAGCCTACTTAACTTCATCATGAACACTAACTTACAAATTTTAAATAGGGGAACAGAACCCACTTTCCTGGACTCTAGAAGACAGGAAGTGATAGACATTACGGTGTGCACGAGGGGTGTGGTGGATCTGGTGGCGGGATGGAGGGTCTCAAATGAACCTTCAGGGTCCGACCACAGACAGATCCGCTTCGACCTTGTGAACTTACAGAAAGAGGAACAGTGGGGGAGAAACCCCAGGAAAACAGACTGGGAGGGCTTTAGAGCCGACTTGGTTAGTCGGCTAAAAAATGCGCCGACCAGATTCCATACAAAGGAGGACCTGGAGATTGCAGCGAGCTTCGTAAGCGATGCTATCAGGGAATCCTTTGAACTGAATTGCCCATTGAGGCCGAGAAGTGCCTCGGCCGGTGCCTCATGGTGGAATGAAAAGCTATCGAGGCTCAGGGCCGGGGTAAGAAGGCTTTTCAATAAGGCTAAAAATGTAAATACGTTGGGGGCCTGGGAAAAGCACAAGGCTGCCCAACGAGACTACAAAAAGGCGATAGTTAGCGCCAAAAGAACGGGGTGGAGGAACTACTGCGAGAGGATTGAGAGTGCTCCGGAAGCATCCAGACTCTGCAGGATTTTTTGCAAAGAGAGTGACCCACAGTGGAGCTGTCTCAAGCTCCCCAATGGAGAATTCACAGAAACAACTGAGGAGACTCTGAATCATCTCATGGAGGTCCACTTCCCGGGATTTCAGAAGTCCCCTTCAGCTACGGAGAACCAACGACAACCTAGGGCTGTCTATAAGCCTAAAGCTTGGGCGTTGGCAGCAAAGGTGGTTTATCCACAGGCGGTGGAGTGGGCGGTTCGCTCCTTTGAGCCCTATAAGGCTCCGGGACCGGACGGCATACTCCCTCTGCTTCTACAGGAGGGACTCAAAGAGCTGGTAGGCCCATTGACTAAAATCTTTAGGGCAAGCATAGCTCTAAGACATGTCCCGCAAGCATGGAGAGCCACTAGAGTGGTCTTCATACCTAAGCCTGGCAGAAATGGACACATTAAAGCCAAGGATTATAGACCTATCAGTTTAGCCTCTTTTCTGTTGAAGACGCTGGAGAGGCTAATTGATAGGTTTCTCAAGGATGGACCATTAGCGGACCACCCTCTAGCCAGTGCTCAGTACGCCTACAGGGAGGGCAGATCTACGGAAACTGCCCTACACCACCTGATAGGCAGGATAGAGACGCAGCTGGAAGCGAAAGGATACGCTATTGGAACCTTCTTGGACATCGAAGGAGCGTTTGATAGCACCTCGAACAAAGCCATTAAGGAAGCACTGATTGCACATGGGGTCCCGGAACCGCTAGTAGACTGGGTGGAAGATATGCTGGCGGGGAGGAACCTAACAGTCACGCAAAGTAATATTAGTATCACTGGTAAACCGAGTAAGGGGTGCCCGCAGGGTGGGGTTCTGTCCCCTCTGTTGTGGTGCCTCGTAGTCAATGACCTTCTGGTGAAACTACAAAAGAAGGGGTTCCTGACCTGTGGCTATGCGGATGACGTAGCTATAGTGATCACAGGATCCTTCTTAGATACCCTAAGGGACCGCATGAACGATGCCTTAAAGATCGTCCAAAAATGGTGTGAGGCCAAGGAATTGATGGTCAATCCATCAAAAACCAACATAATGGTCTTCACCAGGAAATACAAACCAGAACCCATTGAGCCTCTTAAGCTCTGGGGGAAGGTAATTCCCTTCACAACCTCAGTTAAATACTTGGGACTATATATAGATACCAAACTTAACTGGAAGGTACACCTTGCAGAAAGCAGGAAAAAATTCTACTCATGTATGTGGATGTGTAGAAGAGCCATGGGAAAGTCTTGGGGCATAAAAGCCCCCATAGCACTATGGTTGTACAAAGCGGTACTGTTACCGAGACTACTTTATGCATCTGTGATCTGGTGGCCCAAGACAGAGAAAGTGGAGACAAAGAACCTTCTGAAAAGCCTACAAGGGAGCTACCTAAGGGCTGCAGTAGGGGCTATGAGGACTACCCCCACAGAGGCGCTAGAAATTGCACTCTGTGTGCCTCCACTGGACCTGGCCGTGATAAATTCAGCTAGGAACACAGCATACAGACTAAGGTGTCGGGGAGAATGGAGAAACACAGGATTGGGACATACAAGGCTCGACCTGTTCCAGAAACACCCTTTCACTTTAAAACAAGATAAAATTATCAAAAAATACCAGTTGGTAAAGCACTTCAAGACACGAATACCAACTAGAGAAGATTGGTCTGACCTGAGGGGAGTCGGGGATCCCAATGTGGACCTATGGTTCACTGATGGGTCAGGCATTAATGATTGCTTCGGGGCAGGATTCTATGGGCCAAAGGAGAACCACAGGGAGAGTATTCCTATGGGAAGCCACTCAACTGTCTTTACAGCGGAGATACTGGCTATCCTAAAGTGCACGGAATATCTGCTAAATAAAGATACAAAGGGAAAAAAGATAAGCATCTGCTCGGATAGTAGAGCAGCCATACAAGCATTGGCAAAAACAACTACTGAATCAGCATTGGTTTGGGATTGTATGCTAGCATTAGAAAGACTAAGCGGACGTAATAAGGTCACGTTAGTATGGGTGCCTGGGCATCAAGGAATACCTGGGAACGAAACCGCAGACATGCTGGCCAAGAAGGGAGCTAATGAAGCACCAATTGACCAGGAGAAGACGGGAATACCCTTTGCAGTAGGCAAAGAATTCATCAAGAGTCGCCTGAAAAGGGAACACCTGGTTAGGTGGGAGAAGCTAGAAACCTGCCGCTAGGCCAAGATTTGATGAAAGACAGCAGACCAGGTAGGGCTAATGAACTACTGGCACTGAGTAAACAGAAACTGAGAATGGCGTTGGGACTGCTCACTGGTCACTCCGCCTTACTTAGAGCACACCTTTATAATCTCGGGCTTGCGGAGCAAAAGGCATGTCGCCTTTGCGGAGACGAGAAAGAAGACAACGTACATATAATATGCCAATGCCCGGCATTTGTATGTAAGAGATACAAAATCTGGGGGTGTATGTTCTTAACCCCCCAGGATCTAGAAAATGCTAGGGTTACAGATCTGATAAACCTGGTACAGGGTTCAAGACTGTATCTCGAGACCTAGCAAAAAAACGAGTGGGGAGGCACAAAGGATCAGCTAGATCTAGTGGCCGACAGGGACCTTAGGGGTACCTCCCACTTCTGTACTACTACTACTACTACTACTATTAATGTGGTTGAATAAAGATGTTTTTACCATAAAACTTTTATTTGAAACATTTTTTGATATCTTGAATACTTTCCGAAATATATCGAGAAAAACAAAAAGCCGCTCTACATATGAAGGGTGATTTCACCCTTTAGAACCATTTTTTGGCAGCAACAAAAAATTTCTAAATTCATCTTTTTACTACCCCTTCCCCCCTCCTACATGTGTGCAAAGTTTTATAATAAGAA
The DNA here is from genome assembly GCA_030770225.1 of Temnothorax unifasciatus. NCBI lineage: Eukaryota > Metazoa > Arthropoda > Insecta > Hymenoptera > Formicidae > Temnothorax > Temnothorax unifasciatus. The sequence continues at coordinate 6,105 of JASTWK010000751.1, forward strand.
CATTTATGTGTATTTAACCGCAACGAATAATTTTTTTAAAAATTTATTTTTGCGTCTCTTATTTTAAAAAATATCTGTTGCGTATGTTATTTAATAAAATTGTAAAAAATAAAGATACTTTTATCTTGAATGTACTTATAGTAGGGGAGCTAGCTCCATTTTTTCGTGATTATTTCGGTACTTATGAAACTTTTTGTGGTGATTCAGAATGTTATTCAATGATCAAAGCTCCGGGGACTGACAAAAAAGTGGGTCGCTTTGGGTGGTATAGCCACCCACTTGTGCAAAAAAATTTTTTTTTTCAAGTCATTTCGGTATGTTAGTCATTTTGCACCATAATTTTTTGATATATTTTATGACTATTAGGATAATTGACTGACAAAAAAATGGGTCGCTTGTGAGTGGCAGAGCCACCCAAAAAAGTTTACGTTACGTTGTTACGTTATGTTTAAGAGAAAAAAAGAGAAAAAAATTAGTAGTCAAACAATCATATCATGATTTTTAAATAATGTTACAAAATCGAGTGACAACTTTTCTGAGAATGAAGATGACCTAAATGATTGTGACAAATACCATGAAGAAAAAGAAGAAAAAGATTCCTAGTTTCTTTATTTATTTTTTATGATGATTCAATGCTATTTTTCATTACTTTTTCTGTTTTGATTATATAATAAATGACCGTAAAAAAAGATATTGGCTTCAGTTTACGATGTAGGATATTTTATAAAATATTGTAAATTCCACAGTTTGTGACTTATGAATTTTTTAGGTACATCGTAAACTGAAGCCAATATCTTTTTTTACGGTCATTTATTATATAATCAAAACAGAAAAAGTAATGAAAAATAGCATTGAATCATCATAAAAAATAAATAAAGAAACTAGGAATCTTTTTCTTCTTTTTCTTCATGGTATTTGTCACAATCATTTAGGTCATCTTCATTCTCAGAAAAGTTGTCACTCGATTTTGTAACATTATTTAAAAATCATGATATGATTGTTTGACTACTAATTTTTTTCTCTTTTTTTCTCTTAAACATAACGTAACAACGTAACGTAAACTTTTTTGGGTGGCTCTGCCACTCACAAGCGACCCATTTTTTTGTCAGTCAATTATCCTAATAGTCATAAAATATATCAAAAAATTATGGTGCAAAATGACTAACATACCGAAATGACTTGAAAAAAAAAATTTTTTTGCACAAGTGGGTGGCTATACCACCCAAAGCGACCCACTTTTTTGTCAGTCCCCGGAGCTTTGATCATTGAATAACATTCTGAATCACCACAAAAAGTTTCATAAGTACCGAAATAATCACGAAAAAATGGAGCTAGCTCCCCTACTATAAGTACATTCAAGATAAAAGTATCTTTATTTTTTACAATTTTATTAAATAACATACGCAACAGATATTTTTTAAAATAAGAGACGCAAAAATAAATTTTTAAAAAAATTATTCGTTGCGGTTAAATACACATAAATGTTCTTATTATAAAACTTTGCACACATGTAGGAGGGGGGAAGGGGTAGTAAAAAGATGAATTTAGAAATTTTTTGTTGCTGCCAAAAAATGGTTCTAAAGGGTGAAATCACCCTTCATATGTAGAGCGGCTTTTTGTTTTTCTCGATATATTTCGGAAAGTATTCAAGATATCAAAAAATGTTTCAAATAAAAGTTTTATGGTAAAAACATCTTTATTCAACCACATTAATAGTAGTAGTAGTAGTAGTAGTACAGAAGTGGGAGGTACCCCTAAGGTCCCTGTCGGCCACTAGATCTAGCTGATCCTTTGTGCCTCCCCACTCGTTTTTTTGCTAGGTCTCGAGATACAGTCTTGAACCCTGTACCAGGTTTATCAGATCTGTAACCCTAGCATTTTCTAGATCCTGGGGGGTTAAGAACATACACCCCCAGATTTTGTATCTCTTACATACAAATGCCGGGCATTGGCATATTATATGTACGTTGTCTTCTTTCTCGTCTCCGCAAAGGCGACATGCCTTTTGCTCCGCAAGCCCGAGATTATAAAGGTGTGCTCTAAGTAAGGCGGAGTGACCAGTGAGCAGTCCCAACGCCATTCTCAGTTTCTGTTTACTCAGTGCCAGTAGTTCATTAGCCCTACCTGGTCTGCTGTCTTTCATCAAATCTTGGCCTAGCGGCAGGTTTCTAGCTTCTCCCACCTAACCAGGTGTTCCCTTTTCAGGCGACTCTTGATGAATTCTTTGCCTACTGCAAAGGGTATTCCCGTCTTCTCCTGGTCAATTGGTGCTTCATTAGCTCCCTTCTTGGCCAGCATGTCTGCGGTTTCGTTCCCAGGTATTCCTTGATGCCCAGGCACCCATACTAACGTGACCTTATTACGTCCGCTTAGTCTTTCTAATGCTAGCATACAATCCCAAACCAATGCTGATTCAGTAGTTGTTTTTGCCAATGCTTGTATGGCTGCTCTACTATCCGAGCAGATGCTTATCTTTTTTCCCTTTGTATCTTTATTTAGCAGATATTCCGTGCACTTTAGGATAGCCAGTATCTCCGCTGTAAAGACAGTTGAGTGGCTTCCCATAGGAATACTCTCCCTGTGGTTCTCCTTTGGCCCATAGAATCCTGCCCCGAAGCAATCATTAATGCCTGACCCATCAGTGAACCATAGGTCCACATTGGGATCCCCGACTCCCCTCAGGTCAGACCAATCTTCTCTAGTTGGTATTCGTGTCTTGAAGTGCTTTACCAACTGGTATTTTTTGATAATTTTATCTTGTTTTAAAGTGAAAGGGTGTTTCTGGAACAGGTCGAGCCTTGTATGTCCCAATCCTGTGTTTCTCCATTCTCCCCGACACCTTAGTCTGTATGCTGTGTTCCTAGCTGAATTTATCACGGCCAGGTCCAGTGGAGGCACACAGAGTGCAATTTCTAGCGCCTCTGTGGGGGTAGTCCTCATAGCCCCTACTGCAGCCCTTAGGTAGCTCCCTTGTAGGCTTTTCAGAAGGTTCTTTGTCTCCACTTTCTCTGTCTTGGGCCACCAGATCACAGATGCATAAAGTAGTCTCGGTAACAGTACCGCTTTGTACAACCATAGTGCTATGGGGGCTTTTATGCCCCAAGACTTTCCCATGGCTCTTCTACACATCCACATACATGAGTAGAATTTTTTCCTGCTTTCTGCAAGGTGTACCTTCCAGTTAAGTTTGGTATCTATATATAGTCCCAAGTATTTAACTGAGGTTGTGAAGGGAATTACCTTCCCCCAGAGCTTAAGAGGCTCAATGGGTTCTGGTTTGTATTTCCTGGTGAAGACCATTATGTTGGTTTTTGATGGATTGACCATCAATTCCTTGGCCTCACACCATTTTTGGACGATCTTTAAGGCATCGTTCATGCGGTCCCTTAGGGTATCTAAGAAGGATCCTGTGATCACTATAGCTACGTCATCCGCATAGCCACAGGTCAGGAACCCCTTCTTTTGTAGTTTCACCAGAAGGTCATTGACTACGAGGCACCACAACAGAGGGGACAGAACCCCACCCTGCGGGCACCCCTTACTCGGTTTACCAGTGATACTAATATTACTTTGCGTGACTGTTAGGTTCCTCCCCGCCAGCATATCTTCCACCCAGTCTACTAGCGGTTCCGGGACCCCATGTGCAATCAGTGCTTCCTTAATGGCTTTGTTCGAGGTGCTATCAAACGCTCCTTCGATGTCCAAGAAGGTTCCAATAGCGTATCCTTTCGCTTCCAGCTGCGTCTCTATCCTGCCTATCAGGTGGTGTAGGGCAGTTTCCGTAGATCTGCCCTCCCTGTAGGCGTACTGAGCACTGGCTAGAGGGTGGTCCGCTAATGGTCCATCCTTGAGAAACCTATCAATTAGCCTCTCCAGCGTCTTCAACAGAAAAGAGGCTAAACTGATAGGTCTATAATCCTTGGCTTTAATGTGTCCATTTCTGCCAGGCTTAGGTATGAAGACCACTCTAGTGGCTCTCCATGCTTGCGGGACATGTCTTAGAGCTATGCTTGCCCTAAAGATTTTAGTCAATGGGCCTACCAGCTCTTTGAGTCCCTCCTGTAGAAGCAGAGGGAGTATGCCGTCCGGTCCCGGAGCCTTATAGGGCTCAAAGGAGCGAACCGCCCACTCCACCGCCTGTGGATAAACCACCTTTGCTGCCAACGCCCAAGCTTTAGGCTTATAGACAGCCCTAGGTTGTCGTTGGTTCTCCGTAGCTGAAGGGGACTTCTGAAATCCCGGGAAGTGGACCTCCATGAGATGATTCAGAGTCTCCTCAGTTGTTTCTGTGAATTCTCCATTGGGGAGCTTGAGACAGCTCCACTGTGGGTCACTCTCTTTGCAAAAAATCCTGCAGAGTCTGGATGCTTCCGGAGCACTCTCAATCCTCTCGCAGTAGTTCCTCCACCCCGTTCTTTTGGCGCTAACTATCGCCTTTTTGTAGTCTCGTTGGGCAGCCTTGTGCTTTTCCCAGGCCCCCAACGTATTTACATTTTTAGCCTTATTGAAAAGCCTTCTTACCCCGGCCCTGAGCCTCGATAGCTTTTCATTCCACCATGAGGCACCGGCCGAGGCACTTCTCGGCCTCAATGGGCAATTCAGTTCAAAGGATTCCCTGATAGCATCGCTTACGAAGCTCGCTGCAATCTCCAGGTCCTCCTTTGTATGGAATCTGGTCGGCGCATTTTTTAGCCGACTAACCAAGTCGGCTCTAAAGCCCTCCCAGTCTGTTTTCCTGGGGTTTCTCCCCCACTGTTCCTCTTTCTGTAAGTTCACAAGGTCGAAGCGGATCTGTCTGTGGTCGGACCCTGAAGGTTCATTTGAGACCCTCCATCCCGCCACCAGATCCACCACACCCCTCGTGCACACCGTAATGTCTATCACTTCCTGTCTTCTAGAGTCCAGGAAAGTGGGTTCTGTTCCCCTATTTAAAATTTGTAAGTTAGTGTTCATGATGAAGTTAAGTAGGCTTTCCCCTCTCGGGTTTATATCGGAGCTTCCCTACACCAAATGGTGTGAGTTCGCATCGCAGCCCAAGAGAAGTTCTAGCCCCCTTTCCTTCGCATAAGTTACTAGCTCTATCATGTTTCTTTGGGGGGGTAGTTCCTCCGAATCGTAGGGCATGTAAACAGACCCCATTATCAGGTCCCTAACCCCTCCATCGTGTGTTTTAAGTTTCAGCCTTACAGCCACTAGGTCGCCGTCGCTGAATTGTGGTAATAGACAGGCATCCAGACCTTTCGCTACAATACAGGCTCTTGGTCTTTCTGCGTTGTCTGCTTTGAACAATTTACCGCAACCTCCAAGGCCCTTAATGTGTCCCTTGACAAGCCACGGCTCTTGGATGAGGAATAAGTGCTTTGTGTGCATCACAGCCGCGCACCTGGCTAGAACCGCCGAGGCGCTTTTGCTGTGATGCAAGTTGATTTGAGTGAAGGGGATATTGGAGCCCGCCATTGATTAGACAGTCTCCGGCCTATCCTCCTTTCTTCCTAACTCCCCCCTGCGGTCCCCTCCAGGCAACCTAACTGTCGCCTGTCCGAGACCACAGAAGGGTTTAAGGTTGAGCGCTTTAAGAGCACTCAACGATTCCTCCCCAATAAGGGCAGCGAAGTGGGTGCTCGTAGCATCCCTACTTTCGCTGCCCCTCGCGACCACCCAGTCCGCGGCTTGGAGACCCTCATTCTGCCTGTCAAGTAGCTCTATTGCTTCCTTGACAGGCATTCTAGGGTCCTCCACGTGCACCACAACCCGATGACGCCTAGGCAGTTCATCTAGCTGCACTGCACGCAGCCGGACCCCATTTATCTCTAAAACCGAAGTTAGGCTTCGCAGCCACCCTTCGGTTTCTGCATCGGTGCAGTTAAAAATAACTGCCCCGTCCCTATCTGCTGTGCCCCTGAAGGTGGGGGCTTTGGTACCCTTTGCAACGCCAAGGATAGCCTCCTTCACCTTATCCCTCAAAAGCACAGCTTCTTTATTGTCCAGCTTTTGCTCGGGATATTCCATGGGAACCATGGCCACCCTTGCTAGGCCGGATGTTACTTGGGCAAAGGTCTTCTGATCTACAGCGATCTTAGACCTTTTGCCTACTTGTGCAGTCCCGGGACTGGGTGTGCTCTGTTCAGATCTGGTTCGCTTGTACGTCCCAGTGGAAGCTCGCTCCCCCGTCCCTGGCATTGCCACAGAAGCAGTGTTTGATTCGGGAGCAGGTTTTTCGGCGCTGCTCTTCCCCTCCATCTGCTTCTGTTTCTTATATCGACGACGTGCCGCCCCGCTATACTTTATCCGGCTTTTACCAGCTTGTGATTGGGCCTTGTCCGGCTCCTTCCCCAAGCTGCCCGGTCTAGTTTCCTCAGGTCGTTCGCTACCTACTAAGGTGGCTACTCCCTGGAGGACCTCTTCATACTCATTTTTATCATTTTTTTAATATTTTTATTTTTATTTTTATGTATGTCATCCATTTGAATCCCACGAGTACCGCGGTCGCGCGTTATCACCCGGGCAGAGCCGCGAATGCCCGGGGCTTGGCTACCCCCGAAGGAGTTACTCCCGGAGGTCGCCCGGTTTCCGGGAGGCACCGTTTGCGACGCAGCACCCCCTGCGCCACGCAGCCATCAGCACGGTTGCTCACACCTTGGCTTGGGGGGTTTCTTTTGGTCGGGCGCGCCCGGCTACACCCCTGAGCGGGTGATCCCCGTGCGCGCCCTTAAGCCCCCCCACCCGCCTCAGATCGGCCGCCCGCAGCCCCCGAGAACGCCGGGTCCGCCGAGCGGTCCCGCGGTCCCCCGCGTCCCGCGAGCCACGCACGCCCTCCCCGAAGCTTCGGCAAGGTAGGAACCCGGCGGGGAGGTAACCACATTAATAAAATTTCAAAAAATTTTTTTTTAATTTTTAATTAAAATTTTGTTTAAAAAATTATTTTTAAAAAATATTATTAATGTTGTCGAATAGCGGAGATTTTACTGTAAAACTTTTATAAGAAACATTTTTTGATATCTTAAATATTTTTCGAGATATATCGAGAAAAGCAAAAAACCGCTCTACATATGAGCAGTGGTTTCACCCCTTAAAACCGTTTTTGGGCCGCTACAAAAAATATCTAAATTCATCTTTTTACTCCCCCTACATGTGTGGAAAGTTTCATTAAAATCAGAATTTTTCACTTCGCGAGGTTCCCTTGTTAGTGCTATTTTCGTTTCGGACACGGTGTACACCTCGTTTTGTTTGGATCTTATGCAAGCCTGCTGTCGCGTCATTTCAATTTCGTCGCGCAGATATTGCGTGTAATCGTCGAACGTTATCGACCTGGATACGACATTACTCTTAACACCTTTAGCCTTTTTCGTATCTTTCTTACCGTTCACTCGCAAGGCGTACATCTTTGCTCTAAGCCCGACAAATTCAGTCATTATCGCACCGTTGTTTTCGTCTTTCATCAAACCCGGAACTTTTTTATTGGCGAGTGGGATACCGTACGCATTATCGACCGCGTAATCGCTAGTGTCAAATCTATTAATGTCGCGCTTCATGGTGTCATACACATCGTCGCACTCGATGTGATAAATGAGACTGTCAGTATCAGTGTACGTGACTTTACACTTTTCGCGATACAACGGTAACATGTACTCGTGATGAAATTCGTACAAACATGTCTTGGATATATCGAGGATGCACATACCCACGTAGATTGGTTTGTCGAACTTCACCTCGAGTTTTCGCATTTCTATCGCTACTAAATTCTCCGAAAAGACGCTTTGGCTATGAAAATTTGGTTTCTCGATCATTGCCTCCGCGCCGTATCTACCCTCCCAATGAGTCACGAGTCGCACGTCAACGTGATTCCGCACATTCTCCATGGTTTTGCCGAACACAGCGTTGTTCATCAATTTGTATAAATTTTTCTCGAAATCATTCTTGGCCAATGTTCTAAATTTCGTATTTAGTTCAATATAATCGCGAAGCCATGGAGATTGCGCGAATTTTAATATGCGGTGAATCTTTGATATACGAAGACCGTGACGAGTACACTGCTGCAGGTTGCGATAATGTATTACATAACGTTTCTTATCGTATAATGTTGCGAGGAGCTTGTTCTGCCGCTTACCGGGTGGTTTATCGCGCGTTGGACAGAACGGTAGGTCAGTGTGCGCGTCGTGAAGATGTTGCGGATACTCCAAGTCGACTTCGATAATGTAGCCTATCGAGGAATCCAACGCGATATCCGTAACATTAAAATTGGTTACGTCGTCGACCCATTGAAAATCTGCATATGGCAATGGTTGACACATTGCCCAGCCGTATAAGTTGTTTACATCAAAATACATCAGATACGATGATGGTTTCGCTGGATCGTACGACTGCATGTATTTGTTGTTGGCCAGCGCGTATCTGTTCGAACATTGGCTCAAACCGCCGCGTATACCGCGTTCGATAAACATGACCATGTCAATGTCGGTGAGCAATTCGAAATTGATACGTATATGCTTTAACATAGCATCCCACGTAAAACCCGGTAGAGTATAATAATAGGCGGGATCGAGTCCATAACTCGCGACGCAGCTATCGCGAAAATTTTCAAAGATATCGGCCAACAGCAAGACATCGGTTTTGAGATATAAATCGCTGTAGTCACCGAGCGTTCGAATGGAGAACCGCTGCCAGACGTTGACGGCGTGCGCGTAATCGCTCTCGGATACGGTGTCACCTGTCAATGAACTGTAAAACGAGTCGCGCGATGGTAAGCACGAGTCCTCCAACTTTTCGACGCAGTCAATGTACACGTACGAAAATACGCCTTTTCGTGTCAACAAATCAAAATTTTCTGCGGATAATTTACAAAATTCGCAGTTGCAATATTCGCAGTTTATCCTTGCTAAGATAAGATGCCAATTTGTCGAGACTAGCGGTGAGAAACTTGTACGAATCGATAAATCGCAATTTAACGCAAGTTTTCTTATCTTTATCTTCGGTGCTTTTAACGTTTTTCGTAAACGAAATGTATTTCTTTTTTGTAATTGGGAGTAAATCTACATGTCCTTCGTACGCTGTTGCTATTTCCGTTATAATAAAATGCGCGTCGTAGCCTGATAAATTATGAAAAACTATCGGAATACAATGTGAATCTTTATAATTTAAGTTACAGTTTGAGTGCACGGGACCTCTGTACTGACCGGTCAGATGACAATGATCGCGTACTCGCACGTCGTCTGGCTCGAACGGTTTTTCGCACACGTGACAGTGCGTTGCGCTGTTAAACTTTTCCCACTCGTCTCGCGTGAAATCCGCCATGGGCACATTAGTGGACAAGATTGTCTTTACATCGTGAGTTAAACGTCTTAGCTCCTTGGCGAACCACGCGACGCAATCCTTATCGCGACGAAACCGATACATTGATAACGAGTCGTCGTAGCAACGCATGTAATACCCTATGCTAAACACGCGATGATGTTGATACGTGTACCTGGATGTTTCCGGATCCGCTTCCATCTTCTCCAGGGTACATTCCAGGTCGGCGTATATGATAAACGGAACTCGTTCCTTCCTGTTGTGATTCTTAAAGGCCAACCACTTGTCGTTATCGCTCGGTAACTTGATCGCGCAGTCGTTCATCTCCCGACAGTCGACGGTGTGGGCTTCTAATTTCTCGCTCGTGTAGAAATAGTGTAAACATCTGTAAATAATGAAATTTTTTATATATTTTTTAAGTAAGATTTATTTTTATTATTTATTAGGACGTATACTCACCGATCGCAAAAGTATTTCCTGTGCTCTTTTTTACTCAATTGCGAGCTCACGAGGCGAGATAGGTTCTTGATCCATGCAAAGTGTCCCACGTTGTCGTCATGCACGTACAGCAGATTTACATGCCTGTCCATCTTTCTGTCGGTGAGCCGTATTGGCACGATAGTAAGTTCCTTGTTTTTTTTCTCGATGCCGTACACGTTGATGGAGATGTCGTTGTAATTTTCAAAATTTTTAATTTGATCCAACGTCATTGGAAACTTAATGTTTGTAAGATTTAGCACCAACGCGTAATGTGGATATGACGATTCCCGTTCTGCATTTCTTTGGGCTGGATGCAGAGCAGCCACCACTGACCATGCGAAACATGCATTGTCCCTTGATCGCACGTTTATCACCGCTCTCTTCATTTTAATTTCTCGCGGTATTTCCACAAGACACTAGGGCTGCGGCTATCCGGATAAAAATTATTCGAATATTCGGATAACGGATATAATGAATATTCGTTATCCGGATCATCCGATATCTGAATATTTAAATAATGTGCAACAAAATGTTCGAATATCTCGGATATCTGGATAGTGCAGATATCCGGATAATGCGGATATCCGAAAATAGCGTAGATATACGGATATTCGGATAATATATGAACACTGTTCTTTCGTGAACACGTAGATATTGCACAATGTCAGATTTGTTTGCAATCTGATCGATGAGCATTTTATTCTTCTTAAAGGGGTATTCGCATTCGAAGCGTCGAAAAATAGGCGTATTTCACAAATTTTTTGCGGGAGCCTAATGTATTGGCTACTTACAAGGATTTTACATGGATTATATCTACCTCCAAGGAGCTACTTTTATTTTACCTACGTAATGAGAGGGCCATGATTCCTTAATCTCCTGGAAATTAACAAAACTTTGCCTCGTGGGGACAGATGAAGGCGCATATCTTGTTTATGTTTTATCATAGTTTTACACAGAGTCTTTTAATGTTTTGCGAAAATGACAATTGATCACATGTTTCACACACTGTTTCGCATATCAAGAGACACGGTAGTGTCTCGCGCCAAGTACGCGTTTCATACACGCAATGCGCTGACCCAAGCAGAACAGAAAGTCAAGATGTTGTCAAAATAACGACAAAATTATTTATTTATTTAGTCGACCATACATGCCTTTTCAAGTCACAGCAAGTATTAGATAATGCACAGAAAAGAACAAGGTTCACTGTAAGAAAAACAAAGACTATCATATATATAAAAAAGGAAAATAAAAATCTCTTTTATTTATTTACTCTTTTAGACAATTCTATTTCAGTAGGTTTCCCAGATTCTAAAGTTATTTAGCTGAGAAACAAAAAGGTTGCTATTCTAACATGAAAAAGCAAAAAAAGAGTGACCGCAAAAACAGGCCAAAAGTCGCCTGTTTTCACCCTTGTCTTTTTTCACCCTTGAATTTAGACTTCTACTTAGTACTAAATGATAGTCTATAATGAGTCATGAATCCTCAGAAAGTTTCAGATTGAGCCGGCTTTGAAAAAAAAAAAGACGAGGTGACTCACTTTAATCAAGCACCCCGAAAGTGAGAGGTGAGGGGACTCACTTTAATCACATTTATACTAACATATATTCGCGTATACCTGTAATCACATAACAGCGAACGAATACGTTTTTTGAACCTATTATTATCTAATTTTCCATTTCAACGTTTTAAAACAGCGAATATACGCAACCAACTTTGACCCTCCATATCTTGAAAATAAAAAACCGGGTCAATCTGAAACTTTCTGAGGATTCATGACTCATTATAGACTATCATTTAATACCAAGTAGAAGTCTAAATTCAAGGGTGAAAAAAGAGGCGATTTTTGCGGTCACTCTTTCAGACAACAAAAATAATTAATTAATTAGAGAAAATTACTGAAAAATAGATTAGTGTAACTCACACAACCAGTCATTGTAAATTAAATGATGAAAAACTGGAATATTTAGGATTACTTAGGTCAAATAAGAGACCTATTTTGGTGCAGAAATATTAAATGAGATACATTCTCTGGTAACAAACAACTTCGTTTCGCCGAGACAATATTTCCTGCAGTGGAAAACACCCTTTCCGCTGTAGCAGATGAGGCGGGAATGCACAAAAGCTGGCGGGCTATTTTAGCCACTGCTGGGAAGCATACTTCATGTGCCTTCCACCAAGCGCACAGATCAAGATTATGGTCAATCTGAGTTTCCGCGACGTATTTGGCAAAATCATCACCCTCATGATTTTCGTCCATTCCGAGGAGGAAATCCATGACCGTCAAGCCTTGACGCTGCTCGTTGCCATTAGGTGTGGCTAAATGTCTATGGTTTAAATTAGTGCGCCTTTGCACTTCTGTGTGTATAGATGAGCGTACACTTTCAGATGGTTCCGCTATCAACTTCTTATGTCGAGGATCGAGTAAAGTGGCCATTTGCATCGCTGTCACTTCATTGTTAACGTCAATATTTTCCATCTTGAATCGATCAGTGAGGTCTAAGGCCGCTCGAACTTTAAAAATTCTTTGTAAAGAACTGTCATCGTCCTTTATCAGTAAATGGCGATTGATTAAATTGTAGATAATGGGACGCACTATACTCAGTGTGATGGACTTTTCGGCGCATAAGATTGTGGTTGCTTGTTGGAATGGTTTTAGCAATACTGTAAGCTGCATAATTTTTACCCACTCTGCTTCGCATAGCTCTAACTTAGCAGCAATCGCCGACTTGAATACGGACCGGTCACTTAAAGCTGCCATAATGCCGGATCGCAAAGTTTGAAGTCTATCTAACATAAAGAATGTGGAATCCCAACGTGTCGGACATCTCTGCATCAGTCGCAATGTTGGCAATCCGAGACTTTTCAGCTTATCCTCTAAAGCGGTTGTTCTGCTATAAGAATGCCGGAATGCACTAACAATCTCTGCTCCTTTCTTTATCACAGACACACATTCTGGTGCTTCTAAGGCTGTATTGACAGACAATTGTATGGTGTGTGCTGCACATCGTACACTGAGCATACCGTCTGTATCGCCTAGTTCTTTAGCTGCCTTAACAATATTACTAGCATTGTCATATACAAGTCCGGTAACTTTGTTAGTTAAATTCCATTCTTGCACAACCTCGCGAATTGTTTTCTGCAAATGTTCAGCAGTGTGGCTCTCAGTCATTTCTCTCGTCATCAAATTGACGGTGTGTGGGATCCAGTTGTCATCAAGGTAGTGTGCTGATAATGTTATATAACTGTCATTTGCCTTAGACGTCCACGCATCTGTTGTAATGGCTACAGCGTCGACTTTATCTAATGTGGTGCGCACCTGTTCCGCTGCTTCGTTGTACAAAGTGCGCATTCGGTTGTCAATCGTCCTTCTTGAAGGTACTTTGTAACCTGGAACACTGATAGCCATGAACTGAATAAAACCTTCATTCTCTACAATCGATGTTGGGAACATGTCGATCGCAATCATTTTGCAAATAGCCATGGTGATATCTTCTGCACGTCTAGAATTCACAAGTTTTTTCGTTGAAATAATATTTTGAGATGTAGTGAAGCGCCTTTTCTTGCTTTTAGGTTCTGACTGCTCACATTCTTGGTCTAGGCCATTAGAACTCGAGTCAGAATCGCTCATGGTTTGCCTGGAAACCAGTAAAGTTTTGAAATTTTTATATTCTAAATTTATAGTAATAACTTTTTATCTAAATTGTGAATCGATCTGAAATTTGGTCCCGAACTTTAAAAGAGAATACAAAATATTAGATATATACACGGAGAGAATTTTCTCTTAAAATTTACCCTGAAATCATGGTAGTTGTGGGACAACATGTACCACCAAGAATTTTATGCGAGCTATTCTGATTAATATTTACCATAATAAAAAATATTAATATCTATCACATTAAAAGATAAATTATGTTTGATTAATTTTACTAAAATATATCTAGGAAATTTCAATAATTTTTCAAAATTTACCAATCTGCTTAGTAATTTTTATCACGTTGTTTGTAAAATGTCTTTTGTATATTTTAAAAATTCCTTGGTTGCCAAGTTGTCCCAAGTTTGTAGTGAATTTAAGAGTAAAATATAACAAAAAATTCTCTCCGTGTACAGATATTAAATTTTATCAACTTCATAGCATTTTGACAAACTTTCCAGAACATCCTTAAGGGGTTATATCCACTTAGGAGGCAAAAAAAAGCGATTTTTTAAGAATTTATCCTGGAAAGGCATTTTAATTTATAAACACAAAATTTTACACACTTATTGTAGTCACTTTTAAGTATAATTTCAAATTTTTTTGTTTAAAAATAATGATGTTTACGGCCGCTATAGCCGACGTCCGGGAGCATCTCTAAAAAAAACGTGTCTTGCGGTGACCACTCTATCTCTGGACTGAATCATCTGAAATCGAAAAACCAAAAAGATTTCGTTAATATAATATATTATCTAGTATTTAATCAAAGGAATAAGCAAAATATTAATTTAAAAAAAAATGGCGGCTTCTAAAACAAAAATTTCGATTTTTGCTATAAATTTTGTTCGTTTAAGAAGCCACTATTTTTGTTAAAATTAATATTTTGCTTATTCCTTCGATTAAATACTATATAATATATTATATTAACAAAATCTTTTTGGTTTTTTGATTTCAGATGATTCAGTCCAGAGATAGAGTGGTCACCGCAAGACACCGAGATGCTCCCGGACGTCGGCTATAGCGGCTTTAAAAATCATTATTTTTAAGCAAAAAAATTTGAGGTTATACTTGAAAGTGACTACAATAAGTGTGTAAAATTTTGTGTTTTTAAAGTAAAATGCCTTTTCAGAATAAATTCTTAAAAAATCGCTTCTTTTTCGGGCTCCTAAGTGGATATAACCCCTTAAGGAATATACTGTTCTAACATTGAAAAGGGAAACATCAGAAAACGTTGAATGGTATCGAAAATACGGCAGCGTTAAAAATAAAAAACTTACCTGTGAATACGTGACGATGAAGCTCCGAGCAATACTTTGTGTTTCGTATTATAATGGTTCCACAGACATGTCGTGGAACCTTTATGAGACAGTTTTGACTCACAGTAATTGCATACCGCCTCGCTATTGTCGGCTGATTGCACGAAATGCTCCCACACTTTACTTTTCCCCATCGCTGAAAGATTCAGATGTTCTAGCTTTTGCTGCGTGCTCAGTTTCTATCCAGAATACCGATTGAAATAGTATTAACTAGATTTCAAACCTTTGTATGGCTGTTACTGGTCCCCACACCAAGTACTTGCTAATGGTCGTACGCCTATGCCGCCTATACGACACTGCTATACTAGACGCTCGACCGAGGTGAAATCAACAAATACGTAGCACAAATGAATACGTAAGTCGAGAAGTGTTATGTTGACATAATAAAATTTGAAGTTTAGCATGATAGCCGCATATAGTAGAATTAAGGTTTTCAGTTTTCTAATTGTAGAGAAATGTACACAAACAGACCACATTTGTCTCCGCAAAGCATAAAGTTTTCTTCCTGCTTTCCACCAACGCAAAGTATGCATATCTGCGTGCGCATTATTTTAATATCAGAAATATTCGGATAATACGTATGTATATTCAAAATATCCGAATAATACGGATAGCGTGTTATTCGGATTACCTCGAAAAAAAAAGAAAGTGGTAGTATTATACCTCGAAAAAACCTAAGTAACAAGTGGTAGACGTAATCTTTGTATCTCGAAAAAATCTAAGCAGTAGTATCTTTATTTCAAAAAAATTATAAACCAAGTGATAGACATCACAAAATTATGTTACCTTATCAAAAAAGAGTCGCGCTTTAAGTGATCTATTACAATTACAAAAAAGAAATGATATCTCTGTAAATTACAGCGCCAATTACACAGAGAACATATATATTGCCTCAAAAAATAATTGTTGCACTACTTTGAAAAATATTTACATGTGTCAATTAGAAAAAGAATGTATGATAACAATTTTATAAGATTAAAAAATTTTATTTAAATTTAACAAGGGAATACAAGATATTTAAGTACAAAGTTTACATGTGTATTTTTTAGTGGTCACAAAGAATTTTACAGAGGTAACAGTACAAAATAAAAATATTTTATTAAAATACATAAATTTTTCTTGTAAAAAAACTTGGCGCTGCTAGACCTCGAAATTGTAAATAAATAAGGACAACAATAAATAAAAATAATTCAGAGAAGAATGCGACAGAAGTAACAAAATGATTATCAGCGTGGTGTGTATGTGCGAGCGAGTGATATGGGTGTGCGTGACGACGGCGAATAATGCGGCTTGTAATTAAGTATGGGATATGTTTATTTATTTATTTACAATTTCGAGGTCTAGCAGCGCCAAGTTTTTTTACAAGAAAAATTTATGTATTTTAATAAAATATTTTTATTTTGTACTGTTACCTCTGTAAAATTCTTTGTGACCACTAAAAAATACACATGTAAACTTTGTACTTAAATATCTTGTATTCCCTTGTTAAATTTAAATAAAATTTTTTAATCTTATAAAATTGTTATCATACATTCTTTTTCTAATTGACACATGTAAATATTTTTCAAAGTAGTGCAACAATTATTTTTTGAGGCAATATATATGTTCTCTGTGTAATTGGCGCTGTAATTTACAGAGATATCATTTCTTTTTTGTAATTGTAATAGATCACTTAAAGCGCGACTCTTTTTTGATAAGGTAACATAATTTTGTGATGTCTATCACTTGGGTTATAATTTTTTTGAAATAAAGATACTACTGCTTAGATTTTTTCGAGATACAAAGATTACGTCTACCACTTGTTACTTAGGTTTTTTCGAGGTATAATACTACCACTTTCTTTTTTTTTTCGAGGTAACAACATATACACTACTATGCGTGTACTTGGCGCCTTTTTTTACCTTTTTTTAAGAAAGGTAATTTTGTACGGATATCACGCCTTTTTGTAGTGTTATGCATCTTATAAACAATATATCTTATAATCTTATAAACAGTATGTACAAGGTGTGAAGCTAAAGGTGTTACGGACTATTATTTCTAAAAAAAACAATTTAACACACACACACACGCACACACACATACGCGCGCGCGCGCCTTAGGGTAGCAGAAGAGAGAACAAGAGAAAAGTATCTTCGCGAACAATGGAGCTAGTCCCATGACGATGAGTCAAGTACAAGAGCGAGATCGCAATGACCAATATGCAAGTGGATTAACCTAGTCGCGAAACGTTCACCTGTTATATTGTTGAAGAATCGACCGCATAACTTTCCGTCTTTTTCTAATACCGCCGTGAATCGATTTTCCAGCTAACTTATATCTTATGTCTTCGCAAAGCGTAACTTTTAAATCCTTTAGAAAGATCAATCACTTCAAGATGACACATTTTTTTTTAGAGCGATTGAAAAAAAAGACAGAGAGATTGTAAATGTCGCGAATAACGTCTTGGACGAGTATAGTAGTGTTCAACAACAAGGATCTGTATGTACATATAGAAATAAATTTTCTTTACTAAACACATGCACATGTAAAGGAGATTGTGCTATTTACAAACATCTTTATTCCTGTATTACAATAATATAAAATAATGGCTTAAATCTTAGCACTACACTGTTCTTTTTGCTGTACTGAATATGCTATATTTTACAAAAGGCGTATAAAAGATGTAAGAGGACTTGCGGTAAAAATTGATGCAAGTCTTAATAACTTCAAGGATTAAACTGACGAATATACAAAAGCTACTAAATGTATTCAAAGCTATATTACTTAAAGATGTTCATTACGCCATATTATCGCTATATTTTTGCTTTGTTAAAAAATTATAATAAATTATAATAAATTGAATTAATCGCAGCGCGCAACAAAGTTATGTACGTAAGCACTGTGAGCGATTTAATGATTGTAACCTTACTTGTATATATTTCCTAGAAAAATATTTCTATATTATGTTTAACAACAATTCAAAGTATTAATACACCTAGACGTCGAAAACTACGGAGCGCACTATCTGGACCTCGTTGTCGGCAACCTGGGACACGTAGACATTGAATTCAAGGTATTAATACACCTAGATACCGAAAACTACGGAGCGCATTATCTGGACGTCGTCATCGGCAACCTGGGACACGTAGACATCGAATTCAAAGTATTAATACACCTAGACACCGAAAACTACGAAGCGCACTATCTGGACCTCGTCGTCGGCAACCTGGGACACGTAGACATCGAATTCAAAGTATTAATACACCTAGACGTCGAAAACTACGGAGCGCACTATCTGGATCTCGTCATCGGCAACCTGGGACACGTAGACATCGAATTCAAAGTATTAATACACCTAGACACCGAAAACTACGAAGCGCACTATCTGGACCTCGTTGTCGGCAATCTGGGACACGTAGACATCGAATTCAAAGTATTAATACACCTAGACACCGAAAACTACGGAGCGCACTATCTGGACCTCGTCGTCGACAACCTGAGACACGTAGACATCGAATTCAAAGTATTAATACACCTAGACACCGAAAACTACGGAGCGCACTATCTGGACCTCGTCGTCGGTAACCTGT
This sequence comes from Temnothorax unifasciatus, assembly GCA_030770225.1. Classification (NCBI taxonomy): domain Eukaryota; kingdom Metazoa; phylum Arthropoda; class Insecta; order Hymenoptera; family Formicidae; genus Temnothorax; species Temnothorax unifasciatus. Next base: position 24,449 of record JASTWK010000751.1, read on the forward strand.
ATATCGACTCGATGGATTTATTCGCTGGGTTGATAATAATAATAATATATAATAATATTATAATAATATTATTTATTATCAAGATTATTTGATCAAGAGACACGGTACCTAATTTAAAAAATCTTCCTCCTGACCGATAAGTCTATCAACCTATAATTTAATTTAATTTACCTACTAGATCGATAATAATGCGCGCACAATATCGAAACTGGCGATACTAGCACCGCCACCGCCAGTGGCGAAAAAGTGAAAGTGACGTTTTCTCTGATCACGTGATCTCTGATCACGTGATATATGTCGGCGTCAGTAGAAGGAGTATCTTAATATAAAATTTTCACATTTCGACTTTTGCTCGCAATATCTCCGCTCGTAGGGCACGTAGCGGAAAAATGAAAAGAACGGACCCCCCCCCCAAATCGACCCCAAGCTATCGATCAAGCTTATTTAGAACTTGATCCGTTCACTCGTTATCGAGATCTCAACATCTCGAGTACTTGCAAATCGTCGCGTCGCGTAAAAGAGTCACGGTTGGTCTCGCTCCGCGTGTACTTGGCGCGAGACACTACCGTGTCTCTTGATAATACGAATAACCAGTTATCCGAATAACCGAATAGTTATTATCCAAATATTCAGCTATTCGAATAATTTTTATTTTAACTGGTTATCCGAATATCCGAATATCCGGATATCACGAATATTCGTATTTTAATTAGTGGTGCGATTAAAATACGAATATTCGTGATATCCGGATATTCGGATATTCGGATAACCAGTTAAAATAAAAATTATTCGAATAGCTGAATATTTGGATAATAACTATTCGGTTATTCGGATAACTGGTTATTCGTATTATCCGAATAACACGCTATCCGTATTATTCGGATATTTTGAATATACATACGTATTATCCGAATATTTCTGATATTAAAATAATGCGCACGCAGATATGCATACTTTGCGTTGGTGGAAAGCAGGAAGAAAACTTTATGCTTTGCGGAGACAAATGTGGTCTGTTTGTGTACATTTCTCTACAATTAGAAAACTGAAAACCTTAATTCTACTATATGCGGCTATCATGCTAAACTTCAAATTTTATTATGTCAACATAACACTTCTCGACTTACGTATTCATTTGTGCTACGTATTTGTTGATTTCACCTCGGTCGAGCGTCTAGTATAGCAGTGTCGTATAGGCGGCATAGGCGTACGACCATTAGCAAGTACTTGGTGTGGGGACCAGTAACAGCCATACAAAGGTTTGAAATCTAGTTAATACTATTTCAATCGGTATTCTGAATAGAAACTGAGCACGCAGCAAAAGCTAGAACATCTGAATCTTTCAGCGATGGGGAAAAGTAAAGTGTGGGAGCATTTCGTGCAATCAGCCGACAATAGCGAGGCGGTATGCAATTACTGTGAGTCAAAACTGTCTCATAAAGGTTCCACGACATGTCTGTGGAACCATTATAATACGAAACACAAAGTATTGCTCGGAGCTTCATCGTCACGTATTCACAGGTAAGTTTTTTATTTTTAACGCTGCCGTATTTTCGATACCATTCAACGTTTTCTGATGTTTCCCTTTTCAATGTTAGAACAGTATATTCCTTAAGGGGTTATATCCACTTAGGAGCCCGAAAAAGAAGCGATTTTTTAAGAATTTATTCTGAAAAGGCATTTTACTTTAAAACACAAAATTTTACACACTTATTGTAGTCACTTTCAAGTATAACCTCAAATTTTTTTGCTTAAAAATAATGATTTTTAAAGCCGCTATAGCCGACGTCCGGGAGCATCTCGGTGTCTTGCGGTGACCACTCTATCTCTGGACTGAATCATCTGAAATCAAAAAACCAAAAAGATTTTGTTAATATAATATATTATATAGTATTTAATCGAAGGAATAAGCAAAATATTAATTTTAACAAAAATAGTGGCTTCTTAAACGAACAAAATTTATAGCAAAAATCGAAATTTTTGTTTTAGAAGCCGCCATTTTTTTTTTAAATTAATATTTTGCTTATTCCTTCGATTAAATACTAGATAATATATTATATTAACGAAATCTTTTTGGTTTTTTGATTTCAGATGATTCAGTCCAGAGATAGAGTGGTCACCGCAAGACACGTTTTTTTTAGAGATGCTCCCGGACGTCGGCTATAGCGGCCGTAAACATCATTATTTTTAAACAAAAAAATTTGAAATTATACTTAAAAGTGACTACAATAAGTGTGTAAAATTTTGTGTTTATAAATTAAAATGCCTTTCCAGGATAAATTCTTAAAAAATCGCTTTTTTTTGCCTCCTAAGTGGATATAACCCCTTAAGGATGTTCTGGAAAGTTTGTCAAAATGCTATGAAGTTGATAAAATTTAATATCTGTACACGGAGAGAATTTTTTGTTATATTTTACTCTTAAATTCACTACAAACTTGGGACAACTTGGCAACCAAGGAATTTTTAAAATATACAAAAGACATTTTACAAACAACGTGATAAAAATTACTAAGCAGATTGGTAAATTTTGAAAAATTATTGAAATTTCCTAGATATATTTTAGTAAAATTAATCAAACATAATTTATCTTTTAATGTGATAGATATTAATATTTTTTATTATGGTAAATATTAATCAGAATAGCTCGCATAAAATTCTTGGTGGTACATGTTGTCCCACAACTACCATGATTTCAGGGTAAATTTTAAGAGAAAATTCTCTCCGTGTATATATCTAATATTTTGTATTCTCTTTTAAAGTTCGGGACCAAATTTCAGATCGATTCACAATTTAGATAAAAAGTTATTACTATAAATTTAGAATATAAAAATTTCAAAACTTTACTGGTTTCCAGGCAAACCATGAGCGATTCTGACTCGAGTTCTAATGGCCTAGACCAAGAATGTGAGCAGTCAGAACCTAAAAGCAAGAAAAGGCGCTTCACTACATCTCAAAATATTATTTCAACGAAAAAACTTGTGAATTCTAGACGTGCAGAAGATATCACCATGGCTATTTGCAAAATGATTGCGATCGACATGCTCCCAACATCGATTGTAGAGAATGAAGGTTTTATTCAGTTCATGGCTATCAGTGTTCCAGGTTACAAAGTACCTTCAAGAAGGACGATTGACAACCGAATGCGCACTTTGTACAACGAAGCAGCGGAACAGGTGCGCACCACATTAGATAAAGTCGACGCTGTAGCCATTACAACAGATGCGTGGACGTCTAAGGCAAATGACAGTTATATAACATTATCAGCACACTACCTTGATGACAACTGGATCCCACACACCGTCAATTTGATGACGAGAGAAATGACTGAGAGCCACACTGCTGAACATTTGCAGAAAACAATTTGCGAGGTTGTGCAAGAATGGAATTTAACTAACAAAGTTACCGGACTTGTACATGACAATGCTAGTAATATTGTTAAGGCAGCTAAAGAACTAGGCGATACAGACGGTATGCTCAGTGTACGATGTGCAGCATACAATTGTCTGTCAATACAGCCTTAGAAGCACCAGAATGTGTGTCTGTGATAAAGAAAGGAGCAGAGATTGTTAGTGCATTCCGGCATTCTTATAGCAGAACAACCGCTTTAGAGGATAAGCTGAAAAGTCTCGGATTGCCAACATTGCGACTGATGCAGAGATGTCCGACACGTTGGGATTCCACATTCTTTATGTTAGATAGACTTCAAACTTTGCGATCCGGCATTATGGCAGCTTTAAGTGACCGGTCCGTATTCAAGTCGGCGATTGCTGCTAAGTTAGAGCTATGCGAAGCAGAGTGGGTAAAAATTATGCAGCTTACAGTATTGCTAAAACCATTCCAACAAGCAACCACAATCTTATGCGCCGAAAAGTCCATCACACTGAGTATAGTGCGTCCCATTATCTACAATTTAATCAATCGCCATTTACTGATAAAGGACGATGACAGTTCTTTACAAAGAACTTTTAAAGTTCGAGCGGCCTTAGACCTCACTGATCGATTCAAGATGGAAAATATTGACGTTAACAATGAAGTGACAGCGATGCAAATGGCCACTTTACTCGATCCTCGACATAAGAAGTTGATAGCGGAACCATCTGAAAGTGTACGCTCATCTATACACACAGAAGTGCAAAGGCGCACTAATTTAAACCATAGACATTTAGCCACACCTAATGGCAACGAGCAGCGTCAAGGCTTGACGGTCATGGATTTCCTCCTCGGAATGGACGAAAATCATGAGGGTGATGATTTTGCCAAATACGTCGCGGAAACTCAGATTGACCATAATCTTGATCTGTGCGCTTGGTGGAAGGCACATGAAGTATGCTTCCCAGCAGTGGCTAAAATAGCCCGCCAGCTTTTGTGCATTCCCGCCTCATCTGCTACAGCGGAAAGGGTGTTCCACTGCAGGAAATATTGTCTCGGCGAAACGAAGTTGTTTGTTACCAGAGAATGTATCTCATTTAATATTTCTGCACCAAAATAGGTCTCTTATTTGACCTAAGTAATCCTAAATATTCCAGTTTTTCATCATTTAATTTATAATGACTGGTTGTGTGAGTTACACTAATCTATTTTTCAGTAATTTTCTCTAATTAATTAATTATTTTTGTTGTCTGAAAGAGTGACCGCAAAAATCGCCTCTTTTTTCACCCTTGAATTTAGACTTCTACTTGGTATTAAATGATAGTCTATAATGAGTCATGAATCCTCAGAAAGTTTCAGATTGACCCGGTTTTTTATTTTCAAGATATGGAGGGTCAAAGTTGGTTGCGTATATTCGCTGTTTTAAAACGTTGAAATGGAAAATTAGATAATAATAGGTTCAAAAAACGTATTCGTTCGCTGTTATGTGATTACAGGTATACGCGAATATATGTTAGTATAAATGTGATTAAAGTGAGTCCCCTCACCTCTCACTTTCGGGGTGCTTGATTAAAGTGAGTCACCTCGTCTTTTTTTTTTCAAAGCCGGCTCAATCTGAAACTTTCTGAGGATTCATGACTCATTATAGACTATCATTTAGTACTAAGTAGAAGTCTAAATTCAAGGGTGAAAAAAGACAAGGGTGAAAACAGGCGATTTTTGGCCTGTTTTTGCGGTCACTCTTTTTTTGCTTTTTCATGTTAGAATAGCAACCTTTTTGTTTCTCAGCTAAATAACTTTAGAATCTGGGAAACCTACTGAAATAGAATTGTCTAAAAGAGTAAATAAATAAAAGAGATTTTTATTTTCCTTTTTTATATATATGATAGTCTTTGTTTTTCTTACAGTGAACCTTGTTCTTTTCTGTGCATTATCTAATACTTGCTGTGACTTGAAAAGGCATGTATGGTCGACTAAATAAATAAATAATTTTGTCGTTATTTTGACAACATCTTGACTTTCTGTTCTGCTTGGGTCAGCGCATTGCGTGTATGAAACGCGTACTTGGCGCGAGACACTACCGAGTCTCTTGATATGCGAAACAGTGTGTGAAACATGTGATCAATTGTCATTTTCGCAAAACATTAAAAAACTCTGTGTAAAACTATGATAAAACATAAACAAGATATGCGCCTTCATCTGTCCCCACGAGGCAAAGTTTTGTTAATTTCCAGGAGATTGAGGAATCATGGCCCTCTCATTACGTAGGTAAAATAAAAGTAGCTCCTTGGAGGTAGATATAATCCATGTAAAATCCTTGTAAGTAGCCAATACATTAGGCTCCCGCAAAAAATTTGTGAAATACGCCTATTTTTCGACGCTTCGAATGCGAATACCCCTTTAAGAAGAATAAAATGCTCATCGATCAGATTGCAAACAAATCTGACATTGTGCAATATCTACGTGTTCACGAAAGAACAGTGTTCATATATTATCCGAATATCCGTATATCTACGCTATTTTCGGATATCCGCATTATCCGGATATCTGCACTATCCGGATATCCAAGATATTCGAACATTTTGTTGCACATTATTTAAATATTCAGATATCGGATGATCCGGATAACGAATATTTATTATATCCGTTATCCGAATATTCGAATAATTTTGATCCGGATAGCCGCAGCCCTAATTTTAATCGCACCACTACAAGACACCCTGCGTGCAATGGATTGTACTTGTTTACGTTAACAGTCAAATTGAGTATACGCGACAACGCCCATCCGCTATCACGTTCCTGGAATTCCTCCAGCGATGCTAGGGTAGGCTCGATAACGCGTCGCTTGTACCACTCGCACAGATCGGACATACGAAAGAGTTCACTGTTTCTCGTAGCGATACTTTTATTCGCGCGTTTGTCACCCGCAACAAATTCACCATTAAACATTGTGTTTATCTTTACATTGTCGTGTCGTTGCATGACGTTCCGCACATGAATGAGTACAATGTCTCTCGCATCTTTGAGAAATTGACGTGGGTCGATGTGTTTGGAATTTATCACCACACCGGTCAGTATACGACTTTCAAAAGCCGTATCTATCTCGCGCCATCTGAGTCCTGTCTCACTCGCACTGTATCCGGCACCCACATGCACGAAACGTTGACGTACCGAATCTTTCAAACCTTCGAGTCGTGCGATACAAGCAATCAACGACTGTTTGAGACCGATCGATAATCGTGGCCGTTTAATTCGGCTTTGTTCTTCCAACGATTCGATAAACTCGTCGCATCGTTGCTCCCACGCGGTAAATTCTTCCCACGAATTTAAAAGGGCGGATTGCTCCAACAACTCTTGCTCCATATTATTGCACGATCTTCTTTCTGACACAATTGTACTCACGACTTCCAATTCTCGACTACTGAGCGTATCCCCCCAGATTCGTCAATTTATATTCTACTAATGATGCATCGTTTGCTAGCATATTTAATTTCATCTCAGCAGCCGTACATCGGCGCTATTTGCAAAATTTGCAGTTTTGCACGTGTTCGATGAAATCATCGCGAGACATGTATGTTCTTGATATCAATAATGTACCAATGACTTATGCGAAATTGCAAAATTTGCAGTTTTGCACGTGTTCAATGAAATCATCGCGAGACACGTATGTTCTTGAAAACAATAACGTGACTTTCGGTGATTTGATCTGTATCAATGCAGCAGCCGTACATCGACCAGAAAAATGCAAAATTTGCAGTTTTGCACGTGTTCGATGAAATCATCGCGAGACACGTCGCGACATGTTCTTGAAAAAATCATATTTGATGCTATTGGCCGATGAGGTGATCTAATCATGTTCTTGACAAAGAAATCACATTTATGTGGATTGTGGTGGTGGTCACCATGCAGCAGCCGTACATTGGCGCAATTTGCAAGATTCGCATTTTTGTACGTATAAATAGTCTACGAGGATTCTAGCGCGTGCAGTCAAGAGTTTGATACGGTTCGAGTCGCAAACAGCCTCTAGATACGATGAATACTCACGGTGCGAACTACTACGTTCCGATTCAGGACGAAACGTGCGAGAAACAGCACAATAAGTAAGTACCGCTAATTTTTGTATATACTTGTGCAAAAAATGCTTTTATTATATATTTGTATTTTTTCAGTTTTGATAAACCCCGCCACACGCCACGTATTTTGGGAAGGAGATTTGCATTGACATCGACAGCATATAAATTTTTGGATGTTGGAATCAACGCGGGACCTATGTCCTCTGTGGACATACATATTGGCGATAACCGAGGCAATCGGATAATTCTGCCTCATGCAACGTGGACGGCTCTCATCGAAAAACGTGCAGATATTCAGCGACTCGTGCAGTCACCGGCGCCATCATCGCTTGCGTTTCGAGATCTGGAGCTCGTTAAAATATGCGACGCAGATATTATAAAATTGACATCGTGCGATACCAGCTTATACATGAAACCGTCAACCGTACTCTTCCTGTTCAAACTAGAACACTGCGTCGAGAATGTGTATTTTCAACTATACCAAAATGTTCATGGCGTATGTGAAAAATTTAAACAATTTGTAAGCATTTTACGCCAAAATTGTATCATCGATAAATGTAATGCAGTTAGAATCTTGCGTGAATTTTACGATAAAAATTCAATTATTGATTGTGAATTATTAGTCTACGCTTTAGATACTATTATGTATAATGCGCTACATGAGAAATAAATGCATATAATATGATAAACAATTTTTCCTTTTCATTTTCCGTTTATCCCATTCCCTGTCATTAGAATTAAGCTGTCTTCGTTTACTTAAATGTAATATTAGAAATTAAATATCGCGAAAATCTAAACGATTAAATATCGTTTGCGAAGAAAAGATATGCGAACGGGGAAGATAACGCGAACGGGAAAACGCGAACGAGAAAACGCGCGCGAACGGGAAAACGCGAACGAGAAAACGCGCGCGAACGGGAAATCGCGAACGAGAAAACGCGCGCGAACGAGAAAACGCGAACGAGAAAACGCGCGCGAACGAGAAAACGCGATCGTGAGCGAGAACGCGCGCGAACGGGGGCCGGGAGCGAGAGGGACCGCGCGCGAACGGTGGCCGGGAGCGCGAGAGGGACCACGCGCGAACGGGGGCCGGGAGCGAGAGGGACCGCGCGCGAACGGGGGCCGGGAGCGAGAGGGACCGCGCGCGCGAACGGGGGCCGGGAACGCGAGCGGGTGACGTCACGCGGACCGCCGCGGCCGTTGCACGCGGTCGCCCCTCACCCCGCGGCGCCGCGGCGCGGCGAAAACGCGGTCACCCCGCGGCGCGGCGAAAACGCGGTACCCCGCCCCCGCGACGCATAAAACGCGGTCCCCCGCCCTCGTGACGCATGAAAACGCGTACCCCGCCCTCGCGACGCATGAAAACGCGATACCCCCCTTCCCCGCCTCCGCGACGCATGAAAACGCGGTACCCCCCTCCCCCGCCCCCGCGACGCATGAAAACGCGGTACCCCCCCTCCTCCCCCGCGGTATCCCCCCCTCTCCCTCCACCCGCGGTATCCCCCCCCCGCGAAATCTGATACCCTTGTGTAATCTGACACCGCCGCGGTGAGTTAGAACCGGCCTAGCTTACCTACTTCCCAGCAGCAGTAAAGGTTGGTCGAGACCTGAAAAAAAAAGGAAATTATATTAATAAAGACAATGATAACCGAAAACGATATATACACGGAATTTTTTATGATTTACGTAACTATAATAATAGTAATGATATCGAATAGCTTTTTGCTAACGTACCTGATATTAACTCATAAAGGGTATAGAGACTTTAACATTCATATTGCTCTACCGAACGAGCAGATGTGACAGCGTGACCGGAGCAATAGCAGTAACGATAGTGATAGCTCCGAATCTCCTAAATGAATGATGATACGTTTATTTTGTGACAGATGTCAGATTTTATATTTTGTTTTAATAAAAGTAGATTTATGTTCATTGTCAAGTAATGACAACGTCAGACAAATTTGACAAGCGTGTTGTGCCGTGACTGGGATAGTGCCGGCACAGGATTCGGAGATTTCGGGTCGGAGAATAAAGCTCGTCGCAACGTGTGAAATAATCAGTTGAATATATTTGATTTGCCCAAAGTTACAATAATCCCCTTTATTTCAAATCCCGATACTCGCGTAACAGTAAACGATTTATAATTATTGGAGTAGTGACAGTATGTTCTTAGACGCACGTCTCCGCTTTGATGTTAATTAGCGACTGCCCGCCGATCGTCGGATTCCGCGGTATTCATCCGCTTGCTGTTGCTAACTCGGGGGCTCCCGAGTTAGCGCCAGCCCTACGCGGTCAGCGTTTTTGATCGTGTCGCATTGCATCGGATGATCGGTCGTCCGATGCAATAGTCAGTCTTTTCGGCGGATGTGGATTTTACGTTTGTCGCTAGGGTCGGATTTCGTATCGGAGGCACTTGGTGTTGCCAAGTGCATTAATTACTCTCTACATCGTTGTGCGCTCACAACAAGCGTGATATAGTATTAAACATATTAGAGGTTATATGCCAGAATAAATGTTTTCAGATTTTTTAAACATAAAACAAAATTTTTAATATAAAGTATTATCTGTATTTTAATGACACTTAATGTTTTTTAATATAAAACACTTGTTTAAAATGTTATATTCTTATATATGATGAATAACAAATATATATATTACTGTGTAATAAACTGTGGATTATTAAATAAAACCATGTATCCGAATAGTAAACTTAAATATATTATTTGTGTGTTTGTTCGTATAAAAATACCATAAAATAAAAAAATCAAAGAAATTGATTGTACAGGAATTGAACTTTCAGTATTTGATCAAATAACGTGTATTCAAAATTAAACTTCTTTATTACTTCTATATCTGTAATTTCTAGACATTTGAATGTAGAAAGACATTAGAAATTATAAATAAACTGTTCGCAACTAAACTTGGATTTAATCTGTTTAAAATTTGAAAATGTAAAAAAAATTTAATTTGTATACTTTGAAATAACTTGCATAATGTCAATTTTACATGAAATTAAATCTTTTTTGTTGAGAGTCTTTAAATCTCCGTACAAGGAGTCACAAAAATATTTTAAGGATTCATCTTCTGCATGTACGGTATTTTTCTTAGTAACATAACTTTTAAAAACATCAACAGCATTACCTAACTGTTCTTGAACAGGCGAAGATTTTCTTTTTAGACTACATCTATTTGGTGTAGATGTATTGTGTGTTGTAGGTTTTTCTGGCGTAGATGGCCTCGGTATTACAATCTCTTTTAATGTAGATACGTTAGGTGTTGTGGGTCTTTCTTTAACTAATGTATTTTTGCTTAAAGTATCTGAGATTGGTAATGATTCTTCCAAGTTAGATGAAGATTCGTCTGTACTAGTTGTTGTAAGTACATCGCTACAAGTATCTGCAAAATGGTTACAATATTATTATAATATAGTTATTTATAAAAAGCAATATTCGTTCAACAACTTTAAAATCATACAAATTTACATTAGAAAATATAGAAAGTTCAATTTAGTCAATTTACCTGATTCATTTAAATACTCGTACTCGTAATCGATACAATCGTCATCTTTGGTCACGCTTTGTGAATTTTCTTCACAAGTATCAATTCCTGTATCTGATACAGAGTTTGAGTCCTCTTCTATTGTAATATTACCAAATGTTCGTCGTTCCTTCACCACAGTATGTAAAAATGTTAAATACTTCATTAATGGCCATTCTGTTTGCTTAGCTGCTCCTGAAGGTATCTTTTTATTTCTTTCCTTAGAAAATCTATTGCGTAATGACAACCATCGAGCAGTACAATCAGCGACTAAAAGAAAAATAATATACATTTACATATGTATCATTATTAAATCTAACTTTTTTACTTACAGAATCCTATATAATTAACTATGTGTGTATATTATTACTTCAAAACTCGGGAGTTTTAGGTATATATGGTTCGATGGATAGCGAAGGAAAGGCTATCCTAGGGAGGGGGGGTTATGGAAAGACGTAACAAGATCTTATGGTATCTCGGGTTCACGCTAGAAGGACGCGTGCCTCGAGTCGAATGCACTTTTTAGAGAAACTTCAGTCGTGGGTCAACGTCCAGAAGGGACGCTATTACGCCTACTGAAAGTTTCGTGCACCCGCGGTCCTGATTTCGGTCAAGGATATAATATCCCTATTACCGGGGATCGGACCTTGTGCGATTTTAGGGGGGTAGTGAGAGGTGAGGTCTTAATTCAAAGAATTAAATAGAAATTAAGATTGACATAAGAATTTATTCCATTGATTAGACACAAGAAAAATAATTATAAAAATTATAAAAATAACGTTTACTTATTTTATTGAGAAGGACATGACGAGAAGTTAAAATTATAAGGAATAATTATACAACTAAGAATTATAACATATACAGCGGTACATCGAAAGGTGATCGTTTAGGTGGTACATTTAGGAATTAAGAGCCGCATATGTTTGTTTTACAAAACTTTCAATTGCGGAGAAGCGCGCGGTGATCTCCTCTAGGTCTGACGCCGGTGGATCTTCGGTAGTTAGATCGACAATCGGGATAGGTGTCGTTAAGTCGACTCGTTTCGGCGTAGTTAAGTCGATCTCCTCCGGAGCGGTCAAGTCGATTATTTCCGCGGGGCGACGATTGTTCTGTGTCGCAGCGGCATGTAGAGTATTGAGCCGACGCAGTTCGGCTAGGGCGCTCTCGGAGATAAATCTCCCAGAGACGACAGACGTTTACGGGAGAACGATTCTGTTTGTTTTTGTGTTGAAGAATCCGTTCTCTGCGCTTCCTACCCGCTCTGTGTTTCCATACCATCTATGTAGGGAAAGGGTTCTTAATTACTTTGAGCGGACAGTCGCTAAACTAATCAAGTGGGAGGGTTAGAATTAACGGGAGGTTCTGAACGAATATCGCTAGAATAAAGGATTCTTAATTAGATTGAGCGGATAATCGCTAAGCTAATTAAGCGGAAATTGAGAAAAAGGTTGAGCGTGTTATCGCTAAGGCAGGGGATCCGATAATTACTCTGAGCAAGTGATGCTAAGTAATTTCGAGAAGGATTATAAAAATCTTGAGCGGAGAATGCTAAGATCAGTTCGAATAGGAATGGTATGGCTATATGGTATTAACTGTGAGGGGTTGTGGGCAGTCATAAGCTAAGGTGAATAATTGTCTGAGACTTACTATTGTTGGAATATATATATATGTATAATATGTATAAATATATATATATATTACTCGGGCGCTGATGGTGGGCCTCAGATCTTGGGAAGTCGGTAGTGTCAGTTGGTGGCACTTAGCGCGCACAGATTTTATTCGCGAAACTTAGGCCGAATAACAGAAATGATAATAGCAGATGAATACTACGGACTCAGACGTTAATTGACTCGTGTCGGATCGGAAGAGAAGAGGGCCAACTGCGTAAAGTCGCGGTTTATATACAAAATTAAGGAGGCGGGATTAATTTTCAATATAATTTGGTTGGTGGAGTTCTCTTCCGTTCGTGATGTATTTTCGGTTTTTCCGCCTATCCTCTGGCGAGTTTCCCCAAAAATCGTCATTGTCTACGAGCAATTTCTATTTAGCGGCTATTCATTGGCGAGTACCTTATCATCTTGCCCTTTGACAGTCCCTTCCAGAGACTTAACTTTATCAATCGCCGCGAGGGTCTTAGGTCAAATCCGCGTTTCGCGGAAAAGCGTGAGATTAACCCGCCCGTGACCCGAGAGGTCACCTAGATTCTTATGGCGTTTTTAATTTATTACGCCCTATGCCACGAAATTTCGAGATAATTGAAATTTCGTGCTTCTTTTCGCGGAATTAGATGGAGGATGCGACAAACAAGTCTATAAATTGCCTATTTTATTAGCCTCGACTCCTCTGGAAGGTTTTGTCATTTACTATTTAATGAGCGATGACAGTTGGAGTGCGTCCGCTTCGTCAATTGATAACCGCTATTTTATGGTTTCCGTCTGTTTCTCGTGATGAAATGAATAATTCCACGAAAGAAAGAAATCGTGGAGTCAACAGGACGTAACAATATATATATATATATATATAATTAATTAATAGGCTTTATTTTTTTATTAAGTTACAGAATTTTAAGTTACAGAGCCGTCTGTAGCATATACATTTCTGTATATCTTTTATTATATTCCTATATTACTAAGGTGGTACAAAGTCAAGTTTTGCGTCCTATTATTTCTCTGTATAAAAACAAAAGTCCTGGTTTGACTATCTTTAAACCATCCTAAATGTAATAAGAGATATATAAAAATATAATAAAAGATATGTAAGATTTTATGATTTTACAATGAAATAAATAAAGTATATTAACTTAATATATGATTCTCTCTGGACGAGATCGGCAAAATCTTCGAGAGGATTCTCGTTGGCCGACTCGTCCGACATCTGGAGTGGGGGGGTGGTCCCGGGCTGTCGGAGGACCAGTTCGGATTCCGCGGGGGGCGGTCCACGGTCGATGCGGTCGGCCGTGTGCGGTCCCTCGTGGAGGAAGGACTGGCTCGGGGCGGGGTGGCGTTGGCGGTGTCACTAGACATCGTCAACGCTTTTAATTCGCTACCCCGGTGGGTGATCGAGGAATCTCTGGTTGTTCTGGGGGTCCCGGCCTACCTCCGGGTGATGGTCCGGGCCTACCTCTCCGGCAGGTGGCTGCTGGTTAGGGGGGCGGATGGGCGGATATGCCGAGTGGCTGTGTACGGCGGCGTTCCGCAGGGGTCGGTCCTTGGCCCTCCCCTGTGGAACGTCGGGTATACTCGCCCTCTTAGAGTGGCGCTCCCCGATGGCTCCACCGCCGTCTGCTATGCGGACAACACGGTGGTGGTAGTCATTGGGGAGACCTGGGAGGACGCTGCCCGCACGGCGGAGGTCGCCGTGGATAAGGTCGTGCGCGAGATCCGGGGCTTGGACATGGCGGCCAGTAAGACGGAGATCGTCTTCTTCCACAGGCGGGGGCCGCCGCCTCCCAGGGGCCTAGGCCTACGAGTGGGGGGTGTGACCGTCCCAGTGGGCCCCGAGATGCGATACTTGGGGCTCACGTTGGATCCGAAGTGGCGTTTTCGCGCGCACTTTCGGGGGGTGGCCTCCAGGATGGAGGGCATGGCGGCCGCGTTGGGCCGTCTGCAACCCAACCTGGGCGGCCCGTGCGCGCGGGTGCGCCGCCTCTTTCATGGGGTCGTGCGTTCGGTGGCCCTGTATGGGGCGCCCATATGGGCTGATAGGGCAGCCGCGGATCGGTTCGTTCGGTCGGAAATACACCGTGCCGAGCGCCGATCCGCGATCCGTTTAGTGAGGGGGTACCGCACAATTTCCCATGCGGCGGCCACCGTCCTGGCTGGAGTTCCTCCGATCGAGTTTGCGGCCCTCGCGCACGCCGAAGTATATCTGCGTGTGCGCGGGATGCGGGCGGATCGGGGGGGTGCGCCGCTCGTGGCGCGGGCCAGGGCGGTGGTACGTAGTCAAGCTCGTCAGCTTGCCCTCCGGGAGTGGCAGAATAGCCTTGCTCTTGTTGGGGGGCGGGTTGTCGAGGCGATCCGGCCGATTCTGCCCGAATGGGTGGGCAGATCGTGGGGCGGTCTCACCTACCGAGTGACACAGGTATTCACCGGACACGGGTGTTTCGGTGACTACCTGTGTCGCATAGGGAAGGAGCGCACGACCGAGTGCCATCACTGTGGGGACCCGGAGGACTCTGCGCAGCACACCCTGGCCGAGTGTGCGGCCTTCGGGGTGCGCGGAGTCCTGATAGATAGGGTTGGGGCGGACCTCTCCCTCCCGGCTGTGGCAGCGGCCATGGTCCGGGACAGAGAGGCCTGGGGGGCGGTCGTCTCCTTCTGCGAGACAGTGATGCTCGCGAAGGAGACGGCCGAGAGGGAACGGAGGGGCGGAGAGCCGGCGCGCGTGGAGGCGCGCTGGCGGTGCCGCCGCCCTCCCCCCCTTTTGTTTTGTAACCCAGCCGGGCGGGCCGAAGGGTACCCGCCCGACTGGCCTCGTATGGGAGGGGGGGCTGGGGGGGGCTGGTGTTCCCCCCCCCCAACTGCCTCAGCGGGTCGGGTGAGATCGGGGGGTCTCACCTGGATAAGCCCGCTGATCCGGTCGGCGGCGAGAGGTGGTGTCCCTCGCCGTCGAATTAGGGACGGGGGCTGTAAGGCCCCACCCCAGGGTGCGCCTGGACGTAATACGAGAGTGAGTTCCCGGGCGCACCCTATATGGGGACGGGAAGGACACTCGCTGGGTTTTAGCCGGTAAGAGTCCGGCATACCCCTCGCCTCTCCCCCGAGAGGTGAGGAAGTCCATGAGGATTTCCCAGCGTAAAAAAAAAAAAAATATATGATTCTCTAACTTATAATTATATTATGTGTATTATACTTACCTGGTATTTTTAATTCTCCGCTTATAAATAGCCACGCATTCTCTACAGCTATTCAGTCTTTATAGTTTATATTTTTCTTATCATATAAGTGTGGAAATCCTTCGACTAAGGTGATTAATTGAATGTCTATTCTTTATCTTTATATTTTTTATTTGTACCTGAAAGATGAACGTAATTATATAAAATTTTCTTTCACTTTAGTTGCTTTCCAATATTTACTACTAGTCCTAAAAATAAAATAGTGTATGTACATATGTGAAGTAAACTATAGACTTTGATAATGAGCGCAGATACGGGTTTTCTCACTAATTTTAATAAAATTTATATTCAACCAACGTATTTTCACCTAAAAACAAAAGTTTGAAAAGAAAAAAGTATCACTTGTGGCTCTAAAAGAAGAAATTAAGCGCTAAAGTTGGCGTGATTGAAGGTTATGAATCCTGTCATACCTACGATATGTAGCGCTTGCTTATTTGCTTGCTTGCCTGCTTCTATATTGATCCTTTAACAGGGGATCGATTGTATATTCCTGAAGAATAATTGTAAATTTCTTTTCTCTTGATTAAAAATGCGAAAAGTAAGCAGCACTGTCTCTACTGACCCCTCCGATAGTCGCTCACGGTAGCACGGAACCACGTGTCATCCCACGATACGTTTTCTCTTTGATCGTTTGTCATATAACTGAAAGTTAAAATTGAGTTAACTTCATAGTTATGGCACACACACAATTATTGTACACATTGCACACACAATTATTTCACTTGAATCCATTTTTATTTAAAAAATTTTCAAATATCAATAAAGCCACTTTCTCGTATCATGCGTATCACTTTCTCAAAAGATGAAGTTATATCTTAAGTAAAGAACAGATTCCATGCATAAACAAGGCTGCCAAATTTACAGCTTAAGTTAACGGCCTCTAAATTATCGGCATATGGTTACGGCCTCTATAAATCAGCCTTAAAGCATTGAAATCGCAATATTGATCTTTACCGGTTCCGGCAGAAGTTAACGGTTACGGCCTCTATAAATCAGCCTATAGAAACTCTGTGTCTATTGCCTGTGTAACTGTTTATTCTGCATTTATACATGATTTCTATTCCCTGTTCCTATTGCCTGTTGCCTGGCATTGTGCAAGGGGCTTTAGGCACGCGTTCTAGTGACGAGTGGTGGGGGCGCTTATGTCTCTCGATCTTTCAGCACTGTTCTACATACGTTGGCGCGCCCACCACTCGTCACTAGAACGCGTGCCTAATGATGAGTGGTGAGGGCGCCCATGTCCCTCGATCTTTCAGCACTGTTCTACATACATTATATCCCCCATTCCTCAAATAAGGGAATATGGTCTAGATATACTACATCTATAGTACAGACGACTGTGGATAAGGACAATTATTATTGTAAAAGTTTTGCCAGTAATAATACGTGCTACAGGCGTACTTCAAGTGATATAGTCTTGAATTGTGCAGTAGTCAGTAGTGTGGTGAAATTATTACACATTATTTTCCATATTTTTAAATTTTATAAATCATGTTTTCCCTACTTAAAATAAAACATACTAAACAATCAATCGTTGTAAAATCTAGTAATGTAAGTCGTAAAAAGAAGAAAGATTACTGGATAAAATTAGACAATGGAAAACGATGTGTTGGAATATTTCTTTGTAAATCAGGCAAGTAGAATATTATTTAAGTTTCTTTGAACATTTAGAAAGTTGCAATAAATAAAAATAAAATACAAGTTACAATCAAATTTGTTAGGTTAAGTTATTAGAACAAGGTACCAGAATAAATTATTTTTATTTTCAGATGAAAAACAAACTCTTTTAGAAATAAAGAAAAATATAAATACTAACTCACCAAAGATTATGATAAAAAATGATTTATTAAATACACAATATGCAAATAATAAAACTATGTGCAATGAAATCATGCCTGATCATTCAAAGATAATTGAATCAGTAGTACAAAGTAACACTGATACCAGTATTAATAAACCAATACATGATCAGTTAGGTGAGTGATATATTGAAAATATTTGTTAAATATGTTACTAATAGCATATTTTATTGGCAGAATTGGTGCGCACTCATTGTCAGCGCACATTAAAGTCGTTGTACACAAATCAACGTAAAGTACATATTTAATATAAACATATTAAATCACGAAATCTTTATCAATATCCTTTATTGTACTACAGTAAAATATGTATTAAGCATTTTCAATCGAAATTTTAGGACATACATTTTATATAGCAAAAACTCAGTAAAATATAATCTTAATTATTTTCAGATAAAGAAAATGATGAGAACATAAATCCTGAATTATTAAATGTTCAATATGTTAATGCTACAGCTAAGTGCAATATCAATAAAGAACTTAATTTTTCAAATACAGAGGCAAAAATACAAAATCATACTACTGACACTAATATTGAACAACAACAATATGATTTATTGAGTATGTATACTGTTAAAAGTTGTTTTGGTAAGAATGTAATAAAATTATAATTTAGAAACAGTATCCTACAATACTTATTTTATGACTTGAATGTTAATTATTAAACATATTCTCGTACAAGAACAATAAAAGATAGAATATAGATTTAATTATACAAAAGTTGTGTTTTAAAATATTTTAAAATATTAATAAAATATATATATACATATAAAATAAAGCTTAAGTACATATATTTATGAAGTATTTACATATATTATATAAAGTAGGAAATTTTTAAAGTATTTACATGTTTTAAAAATATATTGAAAAACATTTTTTATAAGATTTTTTAACAACATATATGAGATACACTTATAATTTTTAAATTATTTTCAAATAATGAACAGATTGATATAATAAATGATGGCACATTGATTTTAAATACAGAAATAAATCAATTTCAACCTGAAGATTTCAGTAATATAGTAAACTCATATTTAGAATTGGAATCTGATTTTTACTACATTGATGAGACTAATGTTATGATTGATACAATAAATCATACATTAGATGAATCTAAATCTTCCAAAACATGGGAAACCATAAGGAATGCAATAACTGAAGCCGCGAAACTAGCTATCGGAGAAAAACAGCGTGGTCGTAATGAGGACTGGTTCGATCAGGAGTGCAGAAATGCAATAAAGGCTAAAAATGAAGCAAGGAGAGTGGCGCTACAAAGGAATACCAGAGGGGCACAAAGAACCTATAAAGAAGAAAGAAGAATAGCGAAAAAGCTCTGCAGACTTAAGAAGAAGGAAGCCATGAATAAAAAACTGAAAGACATCAACGAATTGCATGAAAAGCGTAATATCCGTGGAATGTATGAGATGGCTAGATGGGAGAGGACTGGATATCAACCCAGACTACTTAACATAAAAGATGAACGTGGAAAGATGCTAACAGAAGAAAAAGAGATTGCGAACCGTTGGAAAGAGTACTATGAGAATATTTTTAGCCGAAGAGAAGAAGAGATGGAAGAAAGAGCAGCTCCAAATAACACCAGCAACAACCACTGCAATGATGAAGAAAGCGATTTGCCGGACTACGAAGAATTCTGTAAAGCCATAAAAGGATTGAAGTATATGAAGGCTCCCGGAGAGGACTCAATAACGGCGGAATTAATTAAGCACGCGGGAGAGACCTGCCATAAGAAGATATATAACCTTATTGTGAATATTTGGGAGTCTGAGAATATGCCTGAAGAGTGGGCTAGAGGTATAATAATGCCAACACATAAAAAGGGTGAAAGAGCGGCGTGTAATAACTATAGACCAATAACTATTCTTAATGTAACATATAAGATACTTTCGAAACTCATAAATAATAGGCTTAAAGATTACGTTGAAAAAAAGGTTACTGATTACCAATGTGGATTTAGACCAAACCGCTCTACTATCGATCATATATTCACAATCAGGCAAGCACTTGAAAAATGTACAGAGTACGGAATTGACCTGCATCCCATACAGCACAAAATGTTTTTTAAATATTTTTAAAATATTTTTTAGGAAGATTAAAATAATTTAAAATAATTTACAAAAATATTTTTAGAATGTTTCTATGTCCGTCAGATCATGTCAGAAAAATATTTTCAAAAATATTTTTAAAAGATTGCAAATAAATATATTCAATAATATTTGTAAAATCTTTTAGAAATATTGTTTTAAAAAATAAAATATGTTCATAATCATTTTAAAAATGCTTTAAAAATGACATAAATATAAGTCATTTAAAGGTATGTATATGCCGTTATGCTTTTGTGAATTAAGAATTTTAGAAAAACAAAAAAAAAGAAAATACATTTATTATGTATATGTCGTGTGTGCATACAGCCGCGCGATCACCCATCCGAGTTAATACCGCACCTAACGTCGCTTGACATCGATGGTCGAACGGACTAGTGTGTGTGGTGATCCTTTGATTCTGACGCTTTCTTGTTGCTTATACTCCTATATAACATATCTTTATAGTGTTCAAAAATCGTGTAATGATAATAACCGGTAAATATTAAAAATAACGCAATTAATGTACAATAATTATTAATATGAAATTCGTGTATTTAACATAATATAATATTAATATAATAACGTTAACAACATGCATGATAAAGCCGTATTCCACAAACGTTTTACACATTTGTACGGACCAAGCGAAACGCGTTTGTACGTCCATACGTATCGCTCGTGTCGCTCGGCTCGCCGAGCGCACCGCACTTCTTATAGTACCCAACCGGCCGGCCGAGCGGTCGGCGACGCACGGTCTTACGCACGGCCGCTTACGGGCGCCGGTGACGAAATATCGAGACCATCGGGACTTGACCGCTGAGAGCGACGACGACGCAAATTCGATTACGGGTTATCCGGCAGCCGATCTCGGGGGTTGACGATACGCCATGTTGACGCAAAGCGAGACGAATGACACCATAATTCGGGGTACTTGTAATCGAGAGGCATGAACGCGGTCGTTACCTCCGGCTCTAGCGAAAAGCCCCCTCGCGGCGTGTTGCTTCCGTGCCGCGGTCGTTACCTCCGGCGCCGCTCGAGCAAAAAGCTAAGTCCCCTCGCGGCGTGTTGCTTTCTCGCGGTTGTTACCTCCGGTGACGCTCGAGCAAAACGCTAAGTCTCTCCCGGCGTGTTGCTTTCGCGCGGTTGTTACCTTCGACGCTGAGCGAAAATTTTCTAAGTTGACCCAATACATGCCCAGTACTGAGCCGACTCTTGGCCATAGAGCAATATCATTTCTGGCCTTATACACGGTCAGTACTGAGACGAGACTGGCCTCGGAACAGAATATGGTTGGATGGGGGTACTGGTCACTGAGACTGGCACAATACTGATCTAGCGGTTTATCCGCACTGGGGCAGTACCACCCATCAAGTCTTGGCAGCCAATATTGTGCCACTTCTGGGTCATGCAGACAACTCTGGCAGAAGTCCGACATTCGCACATGGGTTGCTAAATTATAGCTCTTGCTGTAAAAAAATGTTATAGTTTAATCCGACAGAACTTGGACGCTGTACCAATTCGTTCCAGCGAAAGCCACACGCTGCGAGAGAACTTAGAAAATTTTTGCTCGGGCGGCACCGGAGGTAACGATTGCAGCACGAAAGCAACACGCCGCGAGGACTTAGAAATGCTCGGGCGGCGCCGGAAGTAACGACCGCGACGCAAAAGCAACACGTCGCAAAGGAACTTGGAAAACTTGATTGGACGACGCCGGAGGTAACGACCGAGGCGCGAAAGCAATACGCAGCGAGAGGACTTAGAAAACTTTTGCTTAGGCGGCGCCAGAGGTAACGACCGCGGCGCGAAAGCAACACGCCGCGATGGAACTTAAAAAATTTAAAATAATATTTTTTAAATATTTTGAAACAAGATTATAAAACAATATATATGTAGATTTTAATTAATATTTTAAAAATATATTTCAAATATTTAAGAAAATATTATCTGGATAGTAAATAAAAACATTTTAAAAAATATTTCTAAAAGATTCTTAAAATATTTTTACAAACGTTATCACAAAATATTTTTAAACCATTTTAAAATATTCCCAAAACCATTTTAAAATGTTTTTTGCAATATTTTTATAGAAATATTTAGACATATTTTTTGAAAATATTTTGTGCTGTATGGGATATGCTTTTCATTGACTTCAGGCAAGCTTTTGATTCTATTGACAGGTCAAAGATAGTAAAAATTTTCTCTGACCTTGGTATACCCCAAAAATTGACAAATCTAGTCATGATGACCCTGACGAACACGAAGGCGAAAGTATTGCTACAGGGAACAACAACGGACGCATTTGATATAATGACGAGTGTGAGGCAGGGAGACGAGCTATCGGCGACGATATTTAAACTAGTCTTACATAGTGCAATGAAAAATCTCTTTCAAAGAGGCCACATATTAAATAAATCGTATCAAATATATGCCTACGCGGATGATGTGGCAATAGTAGCAAGGGATATGCGCAAAATAGTTGAGATTTTTGAGAGACTGGAAAAAGAGACAAGAAGGGTAGGACTGGCAATAAATGAAGGCAAGACCAAATATCTCAGAGTCTCTAGGAAGGAACTGCCAAGAAAGAAAGACATCTCCATAGGTAATTATAATTTTGAGGCAGTCAAGAGCTTCGTTTACCTGGGTGCAAACATCAATGACAGGAACAGGATGCACGATGAAATCGCATATAGAATTATGAACGCCAATAGAGCAGTCTTCTCGCTCAACAAGATATTTAAATCGAGACTAATATCTAGGGCATGTAAGCTCAAACTATATAAGACTATTGTCAGGCCCATCTTATGTTATAATGCTGAGACGTGGACAACCCAGTGAGAAATAAACTTCGAATCGATATCAATTCGATATCGAAACCATTTGTCGAAATTATATCAATTTAAAGATCGATTTCGATTCAATCGTGTCCACGATTTCGAATATTTTTCGAGGCTAAAAAAATCACTCGTTCACCCTTAATCCTAATATTTATTAATATAATTTAAAAGAAATACTAGAAATTTATGTTTTAGCCATAACATTTATTATAAAAGCTATACATAACATTATTACAGTGGTATTATTTGGTAGATAACCTCAAATCGAATCTATATCGAATCGATATCGATTCGATATAGATTCAATTTGAGGTTATATAAAGCTTTGGTATATACAGATTGCGGTCGACTGATGCTACCTGCAATAATGCTTTGAAGTAGTTTTTTTCTCCTATCTTTCAAGAAAGGTAGAGGGAAAAGAAAAACGTTTCAAAGCATTTCAACTTACGAAATAAAATGCAATATTTTTGGTCATGTCTCTCAATAATCTGTTTTACAATAATTACTTTCTCTTCTAAAGCTAAATAAACATTTTTGTTTTAATGTACGTGAAGAATCTCAAGCTATAAGCGTAAAATAAAATCATAGAACATTAGGTCTTTCTTTTTGTATTATAAACGCATTAATTAATATAATACAAGTATTTGATTGGCTTTCTCAACCATCTCTTACAACTATTTCATGGTAACATGTTTTACTGCTCTATATATATATATATATATTAGAAACAAATTAGATTACATCTTTGAATTATAAAAAATTAACAATTTGTTTTTCGTTGATTTTACAGGAAAGTGTTAAATTATCGTATAACAGAACATTATTTGGAAGGAACTGCGCTTACATATATCAAGGAACGCAGTCCGTACATCGTATTTTTCATCGATTTATCATGCTCGTTGTATTTCAACATGCATTCTGTTTCGTATCAAAAATCAGAAATTTGGCAAATGATACCGCGGCAGCATCAAAGAAATTCTCGAAAAATAACGGCTGCTTTATATAAATCTCTATGCTGCATTCGTTTGGCAAAAGTACACGGGACCATTATCCGAATAATAGCCTTTCCTCAAAAGAAAAACAATCAAACTGATACAAGCAGTTTTCTTTAAACTATCCGTTCCCTTTTTTTTAATAGTAGTCCATACTAATACAAATATACGGAATCATTGTCTGGAAGTTACGCGCGGGGCCTTTCCTCGAGACAATTAAATCTAAGCAATCTACCTATATAAAATTGGAAATTCGGCAAATAAAACCGCGGCAAAGAAAATCTTAAAAATAATGAAACGGCAACTTTATATAAACTTCTAGTTCCATTTGTTTGGTAAAAGTATACGGGACCGTTATTCGAATAATAGCCTTTCCTCAGAAGAGAAAAACAATCAAACTGATACAAGCAGTTTCTTTAACTAAACTATCTTTTCCCTTTTGAATAGTAGTCCATACTAATACAAATACACGGAATTATAATCGTTTGAATACAAATTATATATATATATATATATATATATATGGTTTCATGACTTAAAATAGAGGAGCCAAGGAACGAATAATTGAAAAACAATGAATATTGTATCAACTTGGAATGAAAAATTAAATAAAAATGTATCAACGTTAAAATAATTAATTAAACTTAAAACTAATATACTTAAGAACTTTGTACTTGATCCTTTGGAGGTTTTTGACGCAATGTAGTACCGTCAGTTTGTTGACGCCATTTAGCATTGGAAAGCCACGAACCAACTACTTTTTCCACAGTTGTTAAGGAATCACCTTCAAAACTTTGCAATAGAGCACCTAAAGTTTAAAAGTTGCTAGTTATACAGATGCAAGTAAACTAAAATCGAATATTTAGAGCTAATTGTTCCAACTTTTTGGTAAGCTTTACATATGTGTCTATTTATTTAAAAAATAAAGACATATGTTTACGTTATAGGTAAATTTTGTAATAAACCTTAACAAGTTGGAACAACCAGCCCTTAAAGAGAAATAAGCAAATAAAAATAATAGTAGATAAGATTACAATTATAAAAAGTATATCGCTTTAAGTTTAGAAACAATAATAAATTAATACAAAAACATACATTGTATAAGTTCCCAAGTTTTAAGTGCTTCAAATTTACGTTTGTTTCCTCGACCTTGAAAACTATATGTTTGAGCCAAAGTGTTTGTCATAATTTTTGACAGAACCTTTCGAACAGAATTATCAAAACTACCAGGGTCAATATATTTGAATAAATATATAGACTGAAAGAGAAACGAAAAGCAAAGATGAAACATAGTTACACAACATGTACATACAATAAAATAACGTTACAATAAAGAACACACTTACTGCCGCAGACAAATTGCCATCATCTTTTAAGAAATTTTCAAGACAGTTTAACTGCACCTCATTGTTAACTGGAAGTGAAGGAAAGTTTAATGGTCTTTTAATAATTTTTTCACCGGGTAATAAGAAACGGTTCAGTTTTTCCTGGTTCATCACACATATATCGACTTTGCTACTAAAATTATCAATTTGTCTCTTCATTTCAATAAATTCTGTACGAATCATCTTGTGTAATGATGAGAAATCTGAAAATTGAGAAATAATTTTACAAATTAATAAAATAATAAATCAATGAAATAATTACTGATGAAACAACAAATAGCGAAAAAGAAAATAAATGCAAATTACCTATTACTTCCAAATATTCTCCTTCATCGTTGAATTCGTTTTGCATTGTGGATTGAGTATCGATATTGCTTTCTGGGACACTTGCATTAGAACATTCATCTCCACTTTCTTTATTTAAGAAATATTGATCAACCGATTGAGAAGAGGCACAGCTACTAGTAGAAGCAGGAGTAGGCAACTTATTACTGATAATTGACGAGACCACATCCGTAGATTTTTCTTTATCTGTGACAAGGTTTTTAGATGGAATGTGGCAGGTTGCACGATCTCTGCCGAAATCTTGAGCATCGATATTGCTTTCTGGGACACTTGCATTAGGACATTCTCCACTTTCTTCATTTGAGAAATATTGATCAACCGATTGAGAAGAGGCACAGCTACTAGTAGAAGAACGAGTAGGCAACTTATTACTGATAATTGACGAGACCACATCCGTAGATTTTTTTTTATCTGTGACAAGGTTTTTAGATGGAATGTGACAGGTTGCACGACCTCTGCCACGACCTCTGCCGGAATCTTTGGCAACAGAAAGTGAAAAAGGTAGGCTGTTTGGATACTTGAGGCATTTGCCTTGTAATTTTATTAGGTGGAAATCCAAGTTGTTGCGGCAGTGGAACAGAAGGAGGAGCTTTTATCGTAGTTTTAGACTTCTTTAAAGTGCAGTTGCCTGATTTTTTGACAATTTTCTTTTTGTTGATCGAGTTTGATTCAACCTCAGGCTCAGACTCGTTATCTGATGATTCACCAGAGTCCAAATGAAACGGTTTTCTCTTCTTTCTCAAACCTCTTCCCAATTGGGTATCGGTTTCATAATTGGTATCGGCTATAAACATTTTGCATGCTTCTGCAGCATCAGGATATGTAGCTGTAAGGAACCGAAATAAATGAGAATAATAGCATATTTTTTTATCTGGCTATCAACAATAAATTAGAACATTAAAACAAAATAGATATTTTATAACACTACAATAATTTGTTACTTTTTCTATATAAATATTCAAATTACTTACAATAACATAAAAATGTACAAAATTATAAATTTAATTTACAAAACATAAAAATTTTTTTGTTAACTTAGGTGTTACAGAAATCTGTTCAAAAATTCTTATTTTTCAAAATTCGAGTTCAGTAATATTGATATCACACACAACATTCACCAATAAGTAAATTAAAAATCTTTATTTCTTCATCTACTTTTCCATTATAAATAGAAAACGTTTACGTATAGCAATTAAGCACACTGTAACAATGCTACTTACCATAAAATCTTTTAATTTTGATATATTGTTCTGACCAATCTAATTTTAATGTTGCTTCTTTTTTTACAAGAATAGACGGATTTGTTGGTGGCCATTTAATTTTGGCTGTTATTTTATCATCGATTTCACCAATTATCCATTTAGCAAGCCCAACATCATAAAATATATCTTCTTCGTCACCCGGTTCGGTAGTATCATTATTCAAAAATTTGAACACAACAAACTGCAAAGTAACAAAAAAGAAAATTAAATTACAATATAAGTAAAAAACAATTTTATACAATTTTATTTATGTTACTTTACCACACATATAATGTGTGGGATAAAATAACATAAATAAATAAATAATAATAAGAAAGAAATAGAAATAAAGCATGTTTTTTTTATAACATACATTTAGGGTCAATATTCATAAACAGTTATATTTGAGATTTTAAATACAATCTTAAAAGGTAATAAAATGTTATAAACTAATCACTGAGCCGTCATCTTCATTAGTATCAAGATTTTTTAAAATGGTCTTCAAATAAGATCGGATTATGAATACCAGCATAAATATACATTTTGATTATTTGCAATAAGGTTGTTCGTTTTCGCTGCACTCCTGAACTGGTTAATGTGAACTGGTCAATAAGTTAAAATGAGAGATAGTATATTTTATTCATCAAGGCAAGCAGCATATAAAAAAAGTATTAATAAGAAAATGAAGATTATGATATAAGTTTCCCTCTTACATACCCACATATACACTTACACATGCATACATATACATACGCGAAGAATTTACCTCTTGCACAGAAATGTTGCTAGACAATTACAAAAAAATAATAAAAAAACAAAAATTTTTATACAAACGTTCGAGCAAATTAAATATAATTTAAAATAGTGAATGAAAAAAATTATATATTTAGAAATCGTACTTACAGAAAAAGTAAACCTAAAAAATATTATTTGAATAAGGGCATGCTGTGTAACAAAGGAACACATACATAAGCATCGCCATCAGGCATAAGCCAACATTTACATGTAATATCGGTCAGAGGAAAAATTTGCCTTTCTTCATTCCGATGTGAAACTTTCACAATTCCAAGATGAGAAGAAGGCAAAGGATATTCATATGCATTCACAGCAACAGAGAAGGAAAAACCAATAAAATATATTTCATTTTGTACCTGCACAATATTTTGGAGAACTGCAACAGTGTTATTACATGTTTTGAAACAAGCATCTTTTCTATTGCACTGAAATAAGATGTCATTGACATGGATTCTCCGAAACTGGATCCCATCCACCACCTCATTTGCGACATTCTCGTTTCGTTTCCAAGAAAGTACAACAACATTTTGCTCATCTTCTAATGCAACATCTGTCTGTCTTTTTTCTAAGTCACGAAAAGCTGCTTGTTTCAAGGGTTTGTAACCAGAACGCAATGATGCCTTTATAGATTGTAATCTGTTTTCAAACTGAAATGCACTAAAGCCATCCAATTTTCCATGAGTTGCGCATTCACTGGCAAGATGAGACAAAGAGTGAACATTGTAAACAACAAATTTTTGACCATAGATAGTAGCGGAGTGAGAAATAAATGTTCTTAATAAAGTATTAGCATAGTCACAATGCGTATGCACCAACGGACTGTTCAAAATGTAAATTGCACAATGCAACAGTAAAAAGTGTTTATAAACTTCATCTGCTACACAATCTTTGAAAATTAGCATACCCTCGTATAGCAATATCCGTCGATATTCTGTTGCTTTAAAAAACTGGAGATCGGTTAAGCTTCTTGGTGGTCTGTTAAAATCTCGAGGGCAGGAATCTTTTAGCATCAGCAACTTGTCAGAAATGTTTTGTATTATACTGTGATGTAACTTCCAAGGCCCATTCCACTTTTTCCAAGCAAGAATCAATCGTTTAAAAACACCAATATATACCGAATGAAGACTATCTAAACGAAACTGGGAAATTAAACCAGCTTCAATCACTTCCAACGGTGAACGGCCAGTATGATGATGAGGTTGCTCCTGATTAAGGAAGGATTGATCTGTTCTAAGATTTTTATCTAGTTCTATATAAGTCATTCTATTATCAACGTACTCTCCAATTACTTCGCATTTCTCACAAGCACAATAGCCACCATGTTCGATGCAACATTTCACCTTGGCTCGAGCAGGCGCATCGAAGATATAATGTCTTATTGACAATTTATATCTCACATTATTTCGTATATATCCATTTTCACGTAAATCAGCCATCTCTCTTACAAAATCATAGAGTAAGTCATTTATATTAGGATCTTTCTTTCCTTTGAAAATAGCTATGATGAAAGGTTCATTTTTTGATGAAACAAGTTTCCCAAGAATGGGCCAAAATCTTTCTGCGCTACTTTTAAATATTGGAAGGCCATCAATATTAATATCGATAAAAATTTCATTAAATTTTTGTAAATATTCGTCTAAATTCATTAGATCCAAGTTATGAGCTATTCCTTTGTACCACAACTCTCCTCCATTAACTTCATTTATATTAATTTCATGTGGGGTATGCAAGAGTGTCTTGTAACTAAGTGGTACAACAGGAAATATACGATGAAGCTTTACAAGTAAAGAATCAAGCTTTCGCATTGACACAATGCCTCCCTCTTGAACCCATTCACGTAAAATTCTAACGATATACTGCCCTCTCTCATTGTTATTACCAAATTGTAAAGGCTCCTCTTCATTAATGTCACTGTTATTTTCAAAATTTGAATCGTGATTGCTTGGATTAGATCTTAAATCTTCAGAATCTGTACTGTCAGATGTATTTTGAACACTTTCATTAGTCAAATCTTCATTATGCAAAATATTTTCATTTGTTTCGCTATCTAACTCTTCCTCATGAAATGAAATATTAACATTTTCCTCTTCAGCCAATCTTAAATTTATTTCATTATCATCACCATCTTCACCATTACTGTTATCATCGGATTCGCTTTCAACATATCGTTTATTAATAACAGCTGCTAAATTTTCTAAACGAGTTCGTTTTGTAATTATCGTCTTTACTCTGCGATTCATGGTTCGCTTTAGCGATTGAATGTTAATCTTAAAATAAAAAAAATATAAAAATAATAGATAATAAATATAACTAGTTTATTTATATAACTTAATATATTATATAATCTAATTTCTTAAATTTATAAACCACTTTTATGTCAATATAATCAATATAATTTGTTACAATATTTATTGCAATATTATTATTTACAAATAATTGTATATTTCCATCAGCATATGGATGGACAAATTTGATGACATCCTTTAACAAAGTTAACATTTTATTTATCTTATGTACATTTTCCTTGTTTCTTTTTTTTCAATATCCACAAAAATTGTGTTAAAGCAATCTAAGGGCGAATTCAGACCTTGGCAGAAAAGTAGAAGACAGAAAACTAATCAAAACTCGCACTGATAGTCTTCCAGTAGGAAATATAGGGGACTATGAATTCGGGTCCTCCGAGGGGGGAGCGGGGCGGGGGGGGGGGAGCGGGGCGGCGGGGGGGGAGGGACCCGAGGGCGAGGGGAGGCTACTATCATAAGTGCTGACCGGCGATAACGATTATCATAAGTGCTGACCGGCGATAACGATTATCATAAGTGCTGACCGGCGATAACGATTATCATAAGTGCTGACCGGCGATAACGATTATCATAAGTGCTGACCGGCGATAACGATTATCATAAGTGCTGACCGGTGATAACGGGTATCATAAGTGCTGACCGGTGATAACGGTGAGATTACATTCCTATACTTGTGTCCCCTATTGCTCAGTATTCGCGCGCGGTCTCTCTCGCTCCCGTCCCCCGTTCGCGTTATCTCTTCCTCGCGCGGATTTAACTTAATAATTATTATTATTTTATTATTATTATAATACAATAACTTAATAATTATTATTTAAAATATTATTATTATAAAATATACTTAATAATATTAATAATAATAGTGAAGGAAGCGGAAGAATGAATAATAAATGATATATATGGAATTAAGTATAAAAATATTTATTCAAAAAATTGTTTAATTTTGTAAATTTTACCATACTTCTTCTTCCGCAATATCGAATTCATGTTCGATTCCAAACAGTCTTCGCAATCCAAAGATGTCCTCGGATCCCAAAATGTCCCATATTTCCTCGTTATAGTCGTAATCTAACATTCTCAACCATCTCACCCAACGCATGTGATGTATATTGATAAATCCACGAATTCTTATTTCATCATAATGTATCACATTTGGCTGAAAACAAATTATACCAAAAAATTTTTAAAAAATTTTTTTAAAAAATTTAAAATATCTGAAAAAAAATTTAAAATGTGTGAAAAAATATTTATACACACCTGTACGTGAGGGATCCTCACTCTCACCAAATTGAAAAGTGGAATCTCGTACATCTGCTCGTTATGAACCCACACCCACTATATAACGTTAACAGAATGGTTAATGTAAAAAAAATATATATTTTTTAATATACAGTTATGTGTATTGTTGCGTGCATGCCACCCGATATGCTTTTCAAAAAATGTTACGCCCAGGTCGACAGTGAGTCCGTGATTTCTCTCACAAACACTTATTCACACTCGCGCACTCGCGAAAATAACGACTCGTTTATTAAAAAGACTGCTCGCTGCACGCTTGGAGTTCGAAAAGCATACCGGGCGACACGCAACGGTATTAGGTATACATACTCCTACGGCGGGGTGAATGATTTCAATAAAATCCTCGATTCTGTGATATCTTTCCATTTTTTTTTCTTATATTCTTTGCTCGCGAACGTTTTCACACTACTGACAGTACTGACTGACTTAACTGACTGCAGAGGACTGAACCAGAGCACAGAGAAAAGTAATTAAGATAAAATATATCATCTAGCATTACAATAGCAAGCAAGGATTCGTTGGAGCATCGGCTCCACATAGGCGAGCGTCGCCGGAGCTGGAATGTATAATGATCTCACCCCTGTAGAACATGCGAGCCGCCATTCGGTTACGGTGTCTCGCACTACAAAAGCGAGCGTCGACGACGGTTTAAAGATAAAATAGTCGAGGTAAACAATTGATAAAATTTGCCACCGACGACGATTTAACCGTTGCGGAGTCCTCTTCATGTTTTTTCTAGACAGGGAAAACTTTGAAAAAAAACTATTTTATAACAAAAAAATTTTTTTATCATCAAAATTTTTTAAGCGACTTGTCTTCTTTTTATCTAGGAAGAGCAACATTTTTTCCTATTGAGCTTAATGGACATACTATTTATACCGTTTTGTATAAGTAGGTCTGTCTAGGAAGAGCAGCTTATCGAGGGTTTACGTACATATACTTTGACCAAAAAAAATTTTATGATTAAACAATTTTTTTAAGCGACTTGTCTCCTTTTTTATCTGCGTAGGAAGAGCAACAGATATTTTTTCCTACTAAGCTTAATGACGAGCGCCGATAACTGGCTGCTAGATGTTAGGCAATAGAAAAAGGTATATAAGAAAGAACGAAGCGAGTCAAAAAATCACAGTCTGCGATTTGAAAATCTACGCGTTGGTATATCGAGTGAAAACAGTATAGCGGTTATTTTTGCATTTTTGTGCCGAGTATTCAATACAGAGGAATATTTTTCACGATAAAGAAGATGACAATAATTTCGATATGGATGTAGACGAGGATCGCGCGTTAACGGACGACGCCAGTGATTATTTCAGTGATGAAGACAACGATCATAATGAAGTCATCGATAGAATAGTGATGCGTTTTGAAATCATTGCACTAAATTTACGTATGAAACGTTGCGTAATATATTTTTATTTTTCAACGGGTGGTGCACTTGCACTATGTGTTCCATGCATGATTGCTCTATTTGACCTTGGCGATAACATGCACGCTCGCCGAGAACACTTCGTTGAGCTACGCAGAATGATGCACACCCTGCGTTGTTCAAGATGTCATGAAGAATTATATCTGATATTTCCTCGTAGTATGTGCCCGATTTGCGCGCGAGGTGGACAATAATTTCGATATGGATGTAGACGAGGATCGCGCGTTAACGGACGACGACAGTGATTATTTCAGTGATGAAGACAACGATCATAATGAAGTCATCGATAGAGTAGACGAGGATCGCGCGTTAACGGACGACATTGAAAAGAACGCGAGTGATCTTAACAAGTATATAATTGAAAGGAACGCGAGTGATCTTAACGAGTATATAACCTCTTTAGGCTATGATCACTATGTAATAAACGATATCGCCGATGCTTTAAAGAATGATAAAGATGTGCGAGACCAAAGATTGAGGGATGTGCAACGAATATCGCCGGTGCAGTTTCTTCGCGATCGCGAATTCGGTATACGCGGAACCAGTGCACGCATCGTTAGACAAAGAGTCGTTATCGATACAGATGATCCTTATTCCTGGGACTCTAACGTGAGACGAAAAGTGTATCGACGGCTGTGGGACGACGTCAGACAAGGAATCGATTTCGAAACCGAGCAGCCTCCTTATTCCAGGGACTCTAACATGAGACGAACAGTGTATCGACAGCTGTGGGACAATTGCGATGCCGAAGAAACTCGCTTGGCCAGTCTTATTCGATATTACGCTAAACCACGCTATTGGGAGTATCACTATGGGGCGATTGAAATTTTTCGGAAGATCGAGGATGGTGGTTGTGAAGCAATGTACATTAAGATTCATACAGGTATTGGAAAGTACGTTGAATTATTGGTGATGAACAATTCGATACGTATGTATATGTACCTTGACCATATCGATGATCCCAATTATACATTGATGCTTGAAAGAATTTATGAACGCGACCGTGATGATGTTGATAATTGGAAAATTAATAACTTTAATGCCCCCTACTTAATTCCATATCATATTATGCATACGCACAATGTCGTTCAATATTGCAAACGATATTGTTCAGCGTGTGATCGAGTCACGTGCAAGTGCTCCATCGAAAAATGTGACGTGATCTAAAAAATAGTGTGTAAAAGACAGTATTAAAAAACATGGAACATCCCGATGAAACGGAACGCGACCTGTTGGAACGATCCAACCAAATCGCTACCTTGGACGAATATTTTTCATGGACACAGCGATGCGAGGAGTTAATTGAGCAGCTCGAAGAAGATTGTCGTTCCAAACGTCCGCGGCTCTCAATCAAACAATCTTCAGTCGGACACAGACAATCTTTAGTGGCGAGAATCGCACGACTCGAAGGTGCGAAGACTCTATTACAGAGACGGTTCGTACATGTCGGCGGTGAGTACGCGGCGGGCACGAGTAGTGATAACGCGGCGGGCACTAGTAGTGATAACGCGGAAAGACTCGTTTGGCGAGAGATCGATACCGCGTTCGAAAGCCGTGTATTGACCGGTGCGGTGATAAATATCAATCACATCGAACCGCGACAGTTTCTCGAAGATTCTGAAGTCATCGTGCTCGATCGTGTGCGGAACGTCATGCAAAGACACGCAAGTGTAAAAATAAACACTGTGTTCAACGGCGAGTTTGTGACGGGTGACAAACGTGCGAACAAAAGTGCCAGCACGAGAAACTGTGTACTCTTTCGTGGGCAAACTCTTTCAGATTTCCACGAGTGGTACGAGCGACACGTCATCGAGCCTATCTTATCAACCCTCGAAGAGTTTCAGGAACGCGACAGTGGGTGGGCGTTGTTGCGTATACTCAATTTGACAGTGAACGTGAACAAGTACAATCCTTTGCGCGCGGGATGTTACATCAATTTACCGCAAAAAATTAAATTGAAAAGAGCGGTGATCAACGTGCAATCTAAAGACAATGCGTGCTTCGCGTGGTCAGTGGTGGCCGCGCTATATCCTGTCAAGAACAATACACATCGGGAATCTTTTTATCCCGATTATAGAACAATGCTGAATTTACAAAACATCGAGTTTCCAATGACGTTGAGTCAAATTAAACAGTTCGAACGACTCAACGATAATATATCCATCAATGTGTATACTATCGCGATCTATCGCGTCTCGTGAGCACGCAATTGAGCAGGCACAATGGTCGGAAATATTTTTGCGATCGGTGAGTACTTATACTCCTTTTAATAAAATTATAAAATATTTTTTAATATAAAAATTTATAATATTTTGTGTTTCTTTTTGCAGATGCTTACACTACTTCAGTTCGAGCGAGAAATTGGAAGCCCACGGTGTAGACTGCCGAGAGATAAACAACTGTGCCATCCTACTACCGAGCGAGGACAACAAGTGGCTAAGTTTCAAGAATCACAGCAGGAAGGAACGAGTTCCGTTCGTCGTGTACGCCGACCTGGAATGTACCCTCGAGAAGACGGATGCGGATCCGAGAACGTCCACGTTCAGGTCTCAACATCATCAGGTATTTAGCATAGGATACTACGTGCGGTGCTCGTACGACGACTCGTTATCCGCGTATCGGTTTCGTCGCGATAAGGATTGCGTCGCGTGGTTCGCCGAGGAACTAAGACGTTTAGCACACGACGTAAAGACTATCTTGTCCGGTAATGTTCGCATGCCGGAATTAACGCGAGATGAGTGGAAGATATTTCGCAGCGCGACGCACTGCCACGTTTGTGAAAAACCGTTCGCGCCAGACGACGTGCGAGTACGTGATCATTGTCATCTGACCGGTCGTTATAGAGGTCCCGCGCATTCCAATTGCAATTTAAATTATAAAGATTCACATTGCATTCCAGTAGTATTTCATAATTTATCGGGCTACGACGCGCATTTCATAATAAAAGAAATAGCCACCGCGTTCGATGGACACGTAGACTTACTTCCAATCACGAAAGAAAAATATATTTCGTTTACCAAACATGTAAAAGACACCGCCGAAAGAACGGATTCGCGAAGCGATATAAAATTAAGATTTATAGACTCGTACAAATTTCTGAGCACGAGTCTTGCAAAATTAGCATCTTTCCTCGATAAGGATAAACTGCGAATATTAAAACGCGAATTTTGTGAATTATCCACAGAAAATTTTGATTTGCTGACACAAAAAGGTGTCTTTCCGTACGAGTACATTGACTGCGTCAAAAAGTTGGAGGACTCGTGTTTACCACCGCGCGACTCGTTTTACAGTTCCTTGACCGGTGACACTGTATCCGAGAGCGATTACGAGCACGCCGCGAACGTCTGGCGACGGTTCTCCGTTCAAACCTTGGGCGAATACAGCGATTTATATCTAAAGACCGATGTCTTGTTATTGGTTATCGAAACCATCATCGTACCTGATGTACTTCGATGTCAACAACTTGTACGGCTGGGCGATGTGTCGACCATTGCCCCACGCGGAGTTTCGATGGGTCGAAGACGTGTCAAAATTCGACTATAACGCGATTGCTTCGGATTCGCATACGGGTTACATTCTCGAAGTTGATCTAGAGTATCCGCAGCATAAACACGATGCGCACGCCGACCTACCCTTCTGCCCGACGCGCGATAAACCGCCCGGCAAACGACAGGAAAAACTTCTCGCCACGCTGTACGATAAGAAACGTTATGTCATACATTACCGCAACCTACAGCAGTGCACGCGCCACGGCCTTTGCGTCACAAAAATTCATCGCGTATTGCAATTCGCTCAATCTCCATGGCTCCGCGATTACATCGAACTCAATACAAAATTTAGAACACTGGCCAAAAACGATTTCGAGAAAAATTTGTATAAATTGATGAACAACGCGGTATTCGGGAAAACGATGGAGAACGTTCGAAATCACGTCGATGTAAAATTATTAACAAAGTGGAACGGTAGATACGGCGCGGAGGCACTGATCGCGAAACCAAATTTTCACAGCAGGAGCGTGTTTTCGGAAAATCTGATAGCCGTTGAACTGCGAAAACTCGAGGTTAAATTTGACAAACCTATTTACGTCGGCATGTGCATTCTTGACATATCCAAGACATGTTTGTACGAATTTCATCACGAGTATATGTTTCCCCTGTATGGCGACATGTGTAGAATTATGTACACCGATACGGACAGTCTGATATATCACATCGAGTGCGAGGATGTGTACAAGAACGTCAAACGCCATATCGTTAGATTCGACACGAGCGATTACGCGGTCGACAACGCGTACGGTATCCCACTCGCCAATAAAAAAGTTCCAGGCTTGATGAAGGACGAAAACAACGGTGTGATCATTACCGAATTCGTCGGACTCAGAGCGAAGATGTACGCCTTGCGAGTGGATGGTAAGAAAGACTGTAAAAAGGCTAAAGGTGTCAAGAGCAACGTCGTAGCGCGTACTATAACGTTCGACGATTACATGAGGTGTCTGCGAGACGAATGTGAAATGACGCGACAGCAGACTTGCATAAGATCCGAAAAACATGAGGTGTACACCGTGTCCGAAACAAAAATCGCTCTGAGTCCGTACGATGACAAGCGATACATTATACCTAATTCGACCGATACGTTACCGTGGGGACATTACCGAATACCTTTGTAACATATATATGCATGTATGTATGTAATAGTATAACGTATGCAGTAGTGTATGTATGTAACGTAATATATATATAATGTAGTAGTATAACGTATGAATGTATGAATGTAGTATAACGTAACGTATTATGAGTATTATATTACAGTATTGGAAAGAATATTAATAAAGATATTACACATGTGTATTTCATATTTTTTACATACTTTATATGTATTTCATATTTCAAACATTTTACATGTATTACATATTTTTATGTTAAGAATAAAATGCAGTTTGCACGAATTAAATAACATTGTCCTTGTGTATCCATGAATTGTGCGATCCATCGAATCCCAGCCATTTAACGTAAACCTCGTCACCCCTTCTGCGCAGGACTTTCTCCACGAGATACACGTCCGGATAAGTCGCGCGATGCAACTCGTGCTCGTAGAACCCTCCAGTGACGGATTGTCCACGATAGTCCTCGAGTAGATAGGTTACGGGATTGGTACGCTGCACTTTAACGATCTTAAACACCTCGGTGGTCCAATTCGGCGTGTAACCCTTCTGGAAAATCGTCTTGTATTTGCTAACGCGTACCGAGTCGCCCGCTTTGAACTTTGCCGGACCTGCGATTTTTATCGCGCTGTACACCGTAGCCAAGAGTTTTTCGGCGATCGCGGGGGTAACGTCGACGGGTCGCATGCCGATGGTTCGATGCTTGCGCGCGTTGTAATCCGATACGAGTCGCGGCAAAGCGTCTACCCATTTGTAATTTCCGTTGAGCGTAAACATTTTCCACATGTCGTTCTTGAGCGTGCGATTGAATCGCTCGACGACCGATGCCTTCATCACCGAATACGTGGAATAATGATTGATGTCGTGTTTTCTCACGAGACGTTGCACGTCGGTGTTGTAAAATTCCTTCCCCATGTCGGTTTGTAGGTTACTAGGGCACCTCCCGCTATCTCGAATTATCTCGGCGATAGCGTCAGCTGTCTCGCTGCCACCTTTACCCTTGAGCGGCACGGCCCACGCGTACTTGCTCAACACATCGATGACGGTGAGTATGTAGTGGTAGCCTCCGTTGAAACGCGAGTACGGGCGCATCTCGACGATATCAGCCTGCCACAGGTCGTCGTACCCTCGCACTATGACGTGTCGTCTGGGAAAATTTCTTCTCGCCGGAGCGTGCAGTTCCTCGACGAGTCGTTGCTTCTCGATATTTATACGTCCATCGGATTTTAGCGATGTCATGTTTTTTTGTCACCCGCTTGCCGTTTATAACTGCTCGTTAGCGATTCCTAAGCCGTTTATTATCCGTTTATTTTCGTTTGTTGTCCTTCAATAACCGTTCTTTGTCATCCGCTTGCTGTTTATAACTGCTCGTTAGCCGTTCGTAGCCGCTCCTTAGTCGTTCGTTAGTCGTTTGATATCTGTTCGTTAGTTGTTCGATTGTCGCTCGACAGCCGTCCGATAGCCGTTCCGGAACCGTTCGTTGTCGCTCGTTGTCGTTTTCGTTCGTTAGCTGTTCGTAGCCCTTCCTGTACCGTTTGTCCATTCTTGTTCGTTGTAGCGTCTGATTCAACGGTAGTCGAAAGGCGAAGCTCGTTTATCGCAGTCTGCAACGCTTGCAGATCCTTCTCGAACGCAGTTATCTTCTCGTCTGATTCTTTTCGTTGATTACTCAACATTTTAAACAAGTGATCAACGTATAGTTTATTAACCGCGTCACCGACAGTCTCTGGTTTCGCCACGCGACAAATCTTCCGCGACCTTGCGTCAAAGTCCGTACCGGTGCGACACAGAGCGTTATCGCGCACGAAATTTCTCATTAATCCGCTCCAACGATAGTACTGTTCCGTCCCGTCTCTTCCGAGCGATATGCCAAACTTGTTGATCGGCATTTCAATGACGATTGAATGGTTCGCCGACGCATGGTTTAATTTATAATAAGCCCGGCTTCGCGAAGTTCCTCGATGATCGACATGATCTCGTTGTCGTGAGCATTGTTGCCGGCGTGGCGCGAAGCGTCGAGCAATCGGAGACGATCCACCAGCTCGTTGGGGTCGTCCCAGTGCATGTAGTCGATCTTATTGTTGGTTAGCGTCATCGCGCGAGGCATGGGTAATCCCTTTCCAGATTTTTTCTTCTTGGGTTCGATAGGGAACAACGGTGAGATTACATTCCTATACTTGTGTCCCCTATTGCTCAGTATTCGCTCGCGAGGATCGTGCTTGAATTTATGAGCACTCGTTGCCAACAGTATGCTCTTGTACTTTTGCATATCGTCCTCCGTGTAGATTTCATCATCGGGTATTCTCTTGAAGATCAACTCGTAAATACCAGGTGTGCCATTGTAACGTATGCCATCGATATAAATGTCATCCGCAATGTCCAAGTCAAAACGTTTATTGCCAAGCATCATTCCGTTACTGCCGAAATAAACGCCGTATACGTTGTCTAATACTGGACGGGCGCTCAAAAAATCCCCGATGTACTCTTGACCCAGTGGACCCAACTCTTCTTGCAACGTTTGTAGAAACGTTTCTCGGCCCTCCGGCGTTTCCAACTGCTTTCGTACGGACGTCGCAATCGAGTCGTCCGTGGTTTCGAAAACATCCACGTTTGCGAGTGATTCGGGAATTTTTTGCACAGTTCCCACCGTCGCGGACGGTGTGGAGGTTATCGGTAGTACTTTCGATTGATTAGATTTACGCGGTGTCGATGAGAGATCCAACCGGGAGTCTGGTCGCTTTCTCTTCTTTGACATCGCATCCTCCCAATCCTCCTCATCCTTCTCCTTCTTCTCGCGCTGCTGAAAGGGTAACGTTTCGATCCCCACGTCAGCAACGCTGTACGGCTCCTCTTTTTTCACCGAGATCGAGTTGTTTGCGATCTTTTGCAGCGACCCGATGAGAGGTTTAAAGTGTGTGTTCAACTCAATGTCCTTCACGATCTTACCAGTCTTCATAGCGCGAAGTTTCTTACGAATCGAATCACTCGTTTTCGCAATCTCCTTCACGATCTTCTCGTGTTCACGAATATTCTCGCCCCCGTCGATCGCAACCATCGTGGAAAAAAGAGCAGAATGTCGATCTCTATAACGCTAACGTTTCACCTCCGACGAGGTATCGGCAACGACTGATCGCTTTTGCGGTACCGCGAACACGTTAAATCCTTTTCTGTATCGGCCGTTCGAAAGCGCGCTGTCCTTGTCTATCACTACGAATCCGTACTTTTGTTGCCAACAATCGTGGCACAACGAGCAAAATTCATTGTACGACATGTCGGTATTTACATGATCGTTGTACACGTGTTTCAAATTGGTACCATCCTGTTTGAACAGGATCAGCAGGTTCGCGTTGTCGCGTATCAAATGTTTAGGTATTCTCGCGTACGTCTGACAGAGATAGAAGGAGTCAACGCTCGAGTGCCTGCCCATTGAGAAATACTCTCTCACCGCGTCTTGCTTATCGCACGCCACGTCATCGAAGACGAAGATCGAGTTTGAACGCGCGTCACTCGGTGGAATGACGTCACTGTTATTGGAGAACGTAAAGTAGCCAATTTCGTCGATCGATGTCAACAAATTTTCCAGATATCGATATTTCGGCTGTTGCAACGATTTCGAGTACACGTACACGTTTTCGAAACGTACGCCGTGTGGACTTTCCAGCAAGCTTATCAAGACGTTGGTTTTACCACAATTCGAGGGACCGCAAATAATCGCGCGTATAGTAGTCGGTAGCATCGTACCATGCCTGCGTTTTTCCGCGTTGCCCCCCATCGACCGTAATCTGTCGTCGCAATTGGTCACGCGAATCGCCAACGGTTGTCGCACGAATCTCATTTTTTCCACACTACCGACTCTCTGGCTGACTCGAACGCCTATTTATAGGCGAGTGGAACCGCGAATCGCTCAGTAGCAAAGATGTTCGTCCTACTGTTGAGACCTTCCGATATTCGCGACTTGAGCGCCGAACAGCTGCAGTTTGTGCCGAAAGCCGTTCTGTTGCAAATGTGCAGTGATCACGTCCACTACGTGTGGGACAAGCTTCCGGAACATATAAAGGTGGATTTGGAGGTTCAGACCTATCGTCGCTGTTACGAACATCACAATCAACCGTGGCAGCGAACGCATGTCGACGGTCCCGCGCCATTGATAAAAAATTGCGGCGTATGTCAACGAAAAAAATTGGAAACCTGTTAAATCACGCGATAAACGCACTTCCGATCGAATTGCATATTCCCGGCTATCAGTTTTGTGGCCCGGGCACTCATTTAGAAGAACGATTGGCGAGAGGCGATCAAGGTATTAATCCATTAGACGCAGCGTGTTGCGAGCACGACATAGCTTATTCGCGTAGCAACGATCTCGTCGAGAGACACGCGGCTGACAATATACTCGCTGCGGAAGCGCGAAAACGCATTACCGCGAGAGATTCGACTCTCGGAGAGAGAGCTGCCGCTACAGCCGTCTGGGCGGCCATGAAGGCTAAGACGAAGCTCGGCATGGGCTTGAAAACAACGAAAACGAGGAAAAGGTTGACGAAAAAACGGATACTTCCGGTGGCGAAACGAGGCGGCGTAATACCGATTCTACCGTTGTTGGGGGTTCTCGGCTCGTTGGTCGGTGGAGCGGCGGGAGTCGCAAAGGCCGTGAACGATAACAAAGTCGCGCGGCGTCAGCTGGAAGAACTGAAACGTCACAATCGCGCCATGGAAGGTCATGGGCTTTATCTCGCTCCGTACAAACGCGGGCAAGGAGTGGCATTAAAGAAGAAAAAAAAAATCGCGGAGATATTAAAAATTCCCAACGGTGTAACAACCAACATACAATTGCAAAAACTTGCAAAGCGTATGCACATTCCATATTTTAGAGGTATTTTCATGCGTGATTCGTTACCGATCGGTGGTGTACGTCGAAACGAGAGCGGTATCGTGAACTTGGATGACGCAGCGGGTCCCGGTACTCATTGGGTAGCGTACGCGAAGAGAGGAGATCGAGCCATATATTTCGACAGTTTCGGCAATCTTCGACCACCGAAGGAATTGGTACTGTATCTCAAGAACAACGTGACGAAGATAGAGTACAATCACATACCTTTTCAACGATACGATCAGAGCAATTGCGGACAACTGTGTCTGCGCTTCCTACAGACGGTTGACGATCAATTTAAAGACCGCCGTCGCGCTGTTTGAACTCAGTATTCATTAAAACATGTCTCGGACATTCACGCTCACTGGCAAGAGTAGCGTCCTCGCGGTAAGCTACTTTCCCGCCGTGGACTTGAGCGATGGCGATTACGAGCTCGGCCTGACAAATTTTGAAACCTATTACACGATACCGAACGTGAATTCTTCAAACAATAAATTCTACTTTGATGACAAGGAAATTACCATTCCTGAAGGATCGTACGAATTGCGTGATATAAACACGTATCTAAAACGTGTCATTTTACGGGATCAATCCAGTAATGTCGCGAGAAAGAAACACGTCGGCGAAGATGAAGAATATCCGTTGATTATTCGTGCCAACAACAATACGATGAAGAGCGAGATCAAGTGCGCTTTCAGAATAAACTTTAACAAACCAAACAACATTGGATCGCTGCTGGGATTTTCAACGAATCGCGTGCTGGAGCCGCAACAATGGTACGAATCGGACGTACCGATAAATATTATTAGCGTAAACATCATTCGCGTAGAGTGTAACGTGACCGCTGGCGCGTACAGCAACGACAAGTACGTGCACACGATACACGAGTTTTCACCGAGCGTGCCACCAGGATATAAGATATCGGAAACGCCGACACAGATCATTTACCTGCCGATCACCGTACAGAGCATTACTGACCTAACGATTCGCGTTGTGGATCAGGACGGTCAATTGATTGATTTTCGAGGAGAAGAGATCACCGTCAGATTACACGTACGACGGCGACAGCGATAACGCGCGCGAGTGTATGGATGACATATGAGATGCTTGTGCTGAACGACTCGGAGCACGCGAGAAATAAGAATATCTTTACGGCAGCGGCCGACGATATCATCCGATCAACATTTGGTGGCGCTAAAAAAGAGACGAGAAAGAAGCTCACCGCATCGAACGTTGAATTTCTACGATCTTTGGGATTCTCGGTGCGAAATATCTGAGGAAGAATGGTCGATATCCTTAACATTGGAGGTGAACCGATCTTTGACGACAGTGTCGTCAAGATTGAAACACACACGTACAATCCGTACGCCAACACGACGTTTGGGCACAACGACGAGATAAGAATACCCATACAACAACAAGATTTATACACGTTGCCGTGTGAAAGTTTTCTCTACGTCGAAGGAAGATTGACGGTAAAGAAAAGGAATGCTGAGTCTGCGACAAATCTTGTAACTAATTGCGTGGCGTTCATGTTCGATGAAATTCGATACGAGCTCAACGGCGTGGAGATTGATCGCAGCAGAAACGTTGGAATAACCAGTACTATCAAGAACTATATATCGATAACGTACGACAAGGCGGAGATGTTGAAGAATGCTGGATGGGACATTGTATCTACCCGCTCGGAAGATATTTCAATTTTTGCGTTCCGCTCTACACATTGTTAGGCTTTTGCGAGGATTACAAACGCGTGATTGTTAACGCTCGTCACGAATTAATTTTGATACGAGCGCGTAACGACAACAATTGCATTGTAGGAAATCCGGCGACTGAGCCGGAAATCGAATTGTTCAAAGTACAGTGGCGAATGCCTCACGTTACGTTAAACGATATCAATAAACTGTCCATGTTACGGGCCCTGGGGAGCGGACGATATCTTAGTGTCAGTTTTCGTTCGTGGGATCTGTACGAGTACCCCCTGTTGCAGAGCACGACCAAGCATTCGTGGGCCGTCAAGACCGCGACTCAGTTGGAGAAACCGCGATATGTTATATTTGCGTTGCAGACCGGTCGCAAAAATATCATGGCTCAAAATGCTAGCTATTTCAATCACTGTAAATTAACCAATATCAAGCTTTATCTAAACTCTGAATCTTATCCATACGATGACTTGAATCTAG
The DNA here is from genome assembly GCA_030770225.1 of Temnothorax unifasciatus. NCBI lineage: Eukaryota > Metazoa > Arthropoda > Insecta > Hymenoptera > Formicidae > Temnothorax > Temnothorax unifasciatus. The sequence continues at coordinate 68,607 of JASTWK010000751.1, forward strand.
ATTTTGACAAAAATCGATACGCCCTTCTTTATGATATGTATGCACGTTTTCGTAAAGCTTATTACGGATACGATCGCTACGATACGTTTCTCACTTTGACTACGTTCCTGACACTTGGACCTTTCATCGTCATCGATTGCTCCCGACAAAACGAGTCTATCAAGAGCGCCACCGTGGATGTGCGAATAGAATTTGACTGTAAAGAGAACGTGCCTGCAAATACTACCGCCTATTGTCTCATCTTGCATGACCGCGTAATCGAATATTGTCCATTGTCAAACGTAGTGCGCAAACTCACGTAAATTGTAATGTCGGTAAAAAATTTCGATATAAGAAAGGCAGATGTATCGCGATGTGATACAGTACGGATCGTTTCTTCGTTGCATCATGATCGCGCCAACATTCGTCGATCTGCAAGGTTTCGTCGTTGGGATGAAATTTGTTGTGAAGGAGGCGGCGGTGCTGAGAAATGGGACCGTTCTGGCGCATTACATCTTTACGTGCCCCATGCCGTGGAATCTCCTCACAAAATCTGACAAATCGTGCGCTTCCTGGTTGATTCACAATCACCATGGATTACGATGGGAAGACGGAAACGTGCCGTACAGCACGGTGAAGCGTTTAATTATGTCGGCCGTGTTCGGTGAGGAAGAGAACGACAACGATGACGACGACGACGACGAAATACCGACCCTCGTGTACGTCAAGGGATGCCAGAAACGGGAATGGCTGGTGGATCTGCTCGAGAGTAAAGCGAGAAAAAACCTAAACATCGAGACGCTGGATGTGGATTACGAAGATATCGAATCTTTGAATATTCTAGATGCCACCAATACTATGCGATGTGGAAAACACGTTAAGAATTGCGCGTTGCAAAATGTATTAAAAATATTTAACTGGTGGTTGAAACGTCAAAAAGAATTGTCATCTTTTTAAAAAATAAATTTTATATATATGTGTGTAAATTTTACAATGTTTTATTTTCTTTTCCCTATTCCCATTAGTTGTTAGTGGTTTCCCTCTCCTAAATTTCCCACCATATCATAATTTTGAAGGTAGGGTGTTGACGCGTATACTTGGTTCATTTCCAACTTCTTAGTCATTTGTATGAATTTTTATAACTTCTACGTAAGCAGCGCTGACATTGGTGCTTGAAAATGTTGAAGGAAAGGGAATAATCCCTTCCCTTCCCTTATATTTTCGTTACATCGAAGAGTCGTACGTGGTCCTTACACATTCAGTCTTGCATCAGTTACTCGTGTGTGAAAACGATTCGATTCTTGTAACCAACGACGATGAACTCCTCTGAGGGAAGCAGCACAAGTATGAATTATTACGTGCCGTATCCTCGTGAAAAATCGGGACCTAAACGCTATACGCCTCATGAAGTTCCATCGAACGAGCGCAAAACGTAAGTAGTACTTTATATAAATTTTTTAAAAATTTATTGTTTTTTAATTTATCTACTTTTATTTTTCTACAGTTTCAATAAATCGGAACCTCGTTATACGCCTCGTATCTTGGGCAGACGATTTGCCCTGACGACCACTGGATACAAATATTTGGATATCGGAATCAGTGTGGGATCTACATCCTTTGTGGAATTGATTCTTGGCGACAATCGGGGAAATCAGATCGTGCTTCCTCATGCAACGTGGACGACGATCATCGAAAGATGCATGGATATTGAACATCTCATGCAGTCGACTGTCGGTTCATCGCTATCTATTCGAGATCTAATTATAGAACTTGTTAAAATGCGTGACGCTAATATTGTAAAACTTACGTTGCGAGATACATGCTTATACATGATACCAGCAACTATATTATTTTTGTTTGAAATTGAACAATGTGTCGAACATGTGTATTTCAATTTATGTCAAAATATACAACAGGTTAGTAATAAGTATAAACATTTTGTGACAATCTTGCGACAAAATCATATCACGGATAAATGTCAAGCGAGAAAAGTACTGAGTGAGATACCCGACGGAAGTTCGCTCATAGATTGTGAACTATTAGTTTATGCTTTAGACAATATTGTATACGATGCGACATATAATGAATAAATTAATGTTTATATAATAAAAATAAGTTTATTATCTTTAAATTCTCCCAATTATTTCTTATAAAGGAAAAAACGCGAAGTGGGGGGACGGGAGCGAGAGAGACCGCGCGCGAATACTGAGCAATAGGGGACACAAGTATAGGAATGTAATCTCACCGTTATCACCGGTCAGCACTTATGATACCCGTTATCACCGGTCAGCACTTTAAAAATTTTGATTATAAAAAAATTTTTTGTTTATAAAATTGTTTTTTTCTCAAAGTTATCCCTGTTATCATCGGACAACACTTATGATACTCGTTATCGCCGGTCAGCACTTATGATAATCGTTATCGCCGGTAAGCACTTATGATAATCGTTATCGCCGGTAAGCACTTATGATAATCGTTATCGCCGGTAAGCACTTATGATAGTAGCCTCCCCTCGCCCTCGGGTTCCTCCCCCCCCCGCCCCGCTCCCCCCCCCCCGCCCCGCTCCCCCCTCGGAGGACCCGAATTCATAGTCTCCTATATTTCCTACTCCTAATCCATGTCAAATGTCAAAAAATTACGTTTTTTAATTTTTATATATATATATTTTTTTTATTTAATCTTTATCTTCATCATTTAAAAGAATTATGTTTCGTCGTCTTTCTTCATGAATGTCATGTATTTTTATTTCATCAATAGGTTCTTCTAGTTCTACATCTTCGTTATCTTTATCATCTTCACTCGTGTTTGTTAATAAAAGATCAGTAGGATCAATCTCATCATACTCAGTGGAATAATTATCGAACGTATTAGCAGCAGAAGCTTCAGGCATAGCATTAAGACATGATTGTTCATGACAGTTGTCGCATACAATGGAGCAAGATAATCCGATTTTCCTGCATCCGCAGTTTGCACCGCATCCTTTTGTACAATTGCAAAAAATAGTATTAAGAATACTGTCCGGCGCAGGTGGTAACAACGTTGTAACGGGCTCCAAAATATTGTTATTTAAGATCCAGCCCCACTGTTGTGGATTTATATCTTTTCCCAGCCATGTTTGGTAATATACACGGTACAGGTGTTGTTGAGCTGCTGCAGTTGTAGGTGGAAGCGATTGTAATTTTACAGCAGTATTGAACGTAGTCGATTTCGCAAAACTCAAGTACCGATAGTTATCAAGAGATGTTTCCGACTTAGGAGCTCCATACATCGCCAAAATTATCCGTTCTATAAAGGAAAACTTAAAACAATAAAAATCTTTGAAAATCATCCTGATTTATATCAAGCTGCAGAAGTTTTTCAACAAGAAAATTGCTCTCAACAACTTATATTTAAGAATGGAGAACGGATAATTTTGGCGATGTATGGAGCTCCTAAGTCGGAAACATTTCTTGATAACTATCGGTACTTGAGTTTTGCGAAATCGACTACGTTCAATACTGCTGTAAAATTACAATCGCTTTCACCTACAACTGCAGCAGCTCAACAACACCTGTACCGTGTATATTACCAGGTCCAAACATGGCTGGGAAAAGATATAGATCCACAACAGTGGGGCTGGATCTTATAACAATATTTTGGAGCCCGTTACAACGTTGTTACCACCTGCGCCGGACAGTATTCTTAATACTATTTTTTGCAATTGTACAAAAGGATGCGGTGCAAACTGCGGATGCAGGAAAATCGGATTATCTTGCTCTATTGTATGCGGCAACTGTCATGGACAATCATGTCTTAATGCCATGCCTGAAGCTTCTGCTGCTAATACGTCCGATAATTATTCCGCTGAGTATGATGAGATTGATCCTACTGATCTTTTATTAACAAACACGAGTAAAGATAATAAAGATAACGAAGATGTAGAACTAGAAAAACTAGAAGAATTTATTGATGAAATACATGACATTTATGAAGAAGATGATAAAACGTCATTTTTTTAAATAATGAAGCTAGAGATTAAATAAAAAAAATACAAAAAATTAAAAAATTAAAAAACGTAATTTTTTTACATTTGACATGGATTAGGCCTACTGGGGACACCATGTAAAAAAAACGCGCCTTGTATCTTACCTCAAAGGTGGTGCGGAAATGGATACAACGCTCGACGTACACATTCGTCACTTTGTATTTCGCAAACGGTTCATCGTACGTGAAAAATGAATAGAACCATTTTTGTAGAGAATTTCATGATCTTTCTTTTTTGTAACCACCTTAATTGACCTCCGAGCCACACAAAACGAGATTTTTGCAAAAAAACTGATTTTCGTGACCTTTGACCTTGAATAACTTTTTTAGCGCACACGGTATCGTTCTCTATTTTTAATATGTTATTTAAAACAACGAAATAAAGCGATTAAAAAAGAAAAATAGTGGTTACTAATTTTTTTGAGCAGAAAACCTAAAATGACTGGCCTATGTTGCCGACCAGATTCTTTCTTGTGCTTGTGCGCGTATCCGTTACGTGTTTCGTCCGTCCGACCGTGCATTCGCTTCGTCATTTGCGTATTCATTCGTCCGTTCGCGTATCCGTTACGTATTCGTTCCGTCACTTGCGTATTCATTCGTCCGTTCGCGTATCCGTTACGTATTCGTTCCGTCACTTGCGTATTCATTCGTCCGTTCGCGTATCCGTTACGTATTCGTTTCGTCACTTGCGTATTCATTCGTCAGTCAGCGTATCCGTTTCATTACTTCGCGTACTCGTTTTCGTCATGGCTAGCGAACAAAATCTAGTTGCGTTAAAGAAACAGCGTGCGACTATAAAGGCTTCGTGCACGCGTACCGTGTCACATCAGTTACGGCCGTTACGCCAGCCGTAAGCGCTCAGCTCAAGGAGCGCAAGATCAGGCTAGACCAATATTGGTCAGAATATAACGCAGTGCAAACTCAAATCGAAATCGTCGACGAAAGTGAAACCTCAGATCGTTCCGCGTTCGAAGATGCATATTATGCATTAGCCGCTAGAATTACAGAAATTCTTCATCGCGACGATCGCTCCTCGCGGGACGCAGCAACGCCGTCACCGGCAGCTTCCGGCCTCTCCAACAGGTCGGAGTCCACAATAAACGTACGGTTACCGAAACTAGATCTGCCAAAGTTTTCCGGCGAGTACGACAAATGGTTTCCCTTTTTCGACGCTTTCAACTCAATAATTCATTTGAACGATTCTCTTTCAAACGTTCAGAAATTGCAGTATTTGCGCGGATGCATATCGGGCGAGGCAAGCTATGTCATTAATTCGCTCGAGATTTCGGATTTAAATTACGAAGTAGCGTGGCGTCTCTTAAAGGAGCGCTACGATAATAAGAGAGTCATTGTACATACGTCAAATCGATCATGGAGCTTCCCTCCATGACAAAGGAAAATGTTGTGGAATTGCGTCAAATTGCGGATGGCGCGACGAAGCACATTCACGCGCTTCAGGCATTGCGGCGACCGGTCGCGTATTGGGACGATCTTTTAATATACGTATTAGTTTCCAAACTCGATTCACTCACAGCGCGAGAGTGGCAAGTTTCCTTGACCGGCTCCGATCTTCCGACCCTGAAGCAGCTTTTAGATTTTATCACGCATAGATGCCAAGTGTTAGAGGCCACAGGCAAATCAAGTATCAGCACGCGTTCTAAGTCAAACGCGAAGCATCAGGCCGCCTGTCACGCGGTCCTGAAATTCAAATGTAGTTACTGCAGCGGTGATCATTCCATATATAAATGCAAGGATTTCTTGGCGCTTTCCATCGCTCGTAGAATTTCGGAAATTTGCACTCGAAAATTTTGTGCCAATTGTTTACGCTCCACCACGCACGTAGCTAACAAGTGCACTTCGGGCTCCTGTAGGACATGCAAGGCCAAGCACAATACGTTGCTTCACGCGAAAACCGAAACTGAGTCTTCCGATGGCAATAATAACGGAGAGAATAAAACGGCAGCCACGACAGCTGCCTCTTCCGCGGTGGTCACGCACTCAAGCTCTTCGGGTAATAAACAAGTCATGCTCTCTATAGCAATCGTGTACGTGGACGATCACGAGGGCTCGCCCAGGGAATGTCGTGTCTTACTAGATTGCGGATCGCAGGCAAACTTCGTCTCAAGAAAGTTCTTAAATCTGCTCGCGATAAAACCGCGGTCATCAGACATATCAATTTCGGGAATAAACGGAACGATCACTCAGTCCTCGCAAGTTGCTCATTTAAAACTACGCTCTAGATTCAATTCATACTCTGCTAATATCATGTGCATTGTCGCAGATCAAGTAACAAATAAACTGCCGGCATTCAATCTCAAGCGTGATACATTTGACCTTCCACGTAATTTAAAATTGGCGGATCCTCAATTCCACAAATCTTTAGAAGTCGATATTCTAATAGGCGCGGAATTATTTTGGGACATTTTATGTGTGGGACAAATCAAGGCCTCAGCCAAGCACCCTATCATGCAAAAAACTCGTCTAGGGTGGATTCTAGCGGGTCGTTTGGGTGGCTTTTCCAACTCGGTTCAACACATTCAAGCATTTCACGCGAATGTATCCAACACGCAGTTGCACGACCAATTGGAACTTTTCTGGAAACAGGAAAATGTCATGAACGATTCAAATAATTTCACGCTTGACGAAGCTCGTTGGAAGCAGCACTTTCTCGAGAACGTATCGCAAACGCCTCAAGGTAGGTTCGTGGTAGGGCTTCCATTCAAGGAGCACGTTATCAATAAACTCGGTGACTCCAGAGAAATTGCATTAAAACGATTCTTAAATCTTGAAAGGCGTTTCAAACGGGATCCCGTCTTAAAGAATCAATATTCGCGATTCATGAGTGAATACCAATCACTAGGGCACATGCGAAAGGTGGACGTTCCACCATATGAGGAATCACTCTCCTTTTACCTTCCCCATCACAGCGTTTACAAAACCTCCGATCAAGCTTCGAAAATCCGCGTTGTCTTCGATGCGTCATGTAAGAGCAGCTCAGGACTGTCCCTCAACGACGCGCTTATGATAGGACCCGTCATCCAGCAGGACTTAACCTCCATTCTGATGCGATTTCGCACATTCGCATACGTGTTCGTGGCGGACATAATTAAGATGTACCGTCAGATTCTCGTTGACTCCGCGCAGACGAAGTTCCAACGAATTTTGTGGAGAACAGACACAGAATCAAACGTGGACACATACGAACTGAATACGGTAACGTACGGGACGGCTTCTGCCTCTTATTTAGCCACGCGGTGCCTTAAATATTTGGCCGAAACTTATGCGGCGCGCTTTCCGGTGGGGTCGAAGCACGTTCAGCGCGATTTTTACGTAGACGATCTTCTAACGGGGGCGGACAAAATTGAAGACGTCAAATTAGTTCGCGACGAGGTGATACAACTACTGCGATTAGGATCCTTCGAACTTAGCAAGTGGGCATCTAACCTTCCCGAGTTGCTGGAGGAAATAGATGATCAATGCGGAGGACCAGTCGACATAAACAAGAACGTAAATCCACGTATTCTAGGAATCCAATGGGATCAGGCGTGTGATGTATTTTGTTATTCGTATCAAGCTCAGGAAAATTCGAATATAGTATCCAAGCGAACAATACTTTCCGAGGTGTCTAGATTATTTGATCCACTTGGCCTTATCGGCCCCGTAATAGTCACTGCGAAGCTCATACTTCAGGAGCTTTGGCAGTCGGGTTGTCAATGGGACGAATCCGTCCCGCAGCATATTCATACGCGTTGGTCAGGCTTCAGATCAGAGTTAGTTGATCTAAATCAATTGCGAATCCCTCGCAGAGTTAAGTTTGCCACGGACCCGCAAGCCGTGCAAATTCATGGGTTTTGCGATGCGAGCCAACACGCGTACGGCGCGTGCGTTTACGTCCGTACTAAAATAAATGAAGATGAATTTCGTATCGAGTTACTATGCTCGAAATCCCGTGTCGCACCTCTCAAAGCAGTAACCTTACCCAGGTTAGAATTGTGTGCAGCGGTTTTGCTAGCTCAATTAACAAAAAAGGTTATTGATGCCCTTGAATCGTCAGAAACTCCAATATTCCTATGGTCGGACTCTACAATTACTTTAAATTGGATAGCGTCACCCTCTCGTAGGTGGTCCGTCTTCGTTTCCAATAGAGTTGGGGAGATTCAGCGTTTAACCAAACCAGAGTGCTGGAGGCACATCCCTTCCGCGGACAATCCAGCTGACGTGCTCTCGCGTGGGCTCAATCCCTCACAGATACTAGATTCGAATTTGTGGTGGGAGGGTCCGGAGTTCTTGCACTCCGACGAGACACATTGGCCAAAAAACGAGTTTCAAATATTAGGAGATGATACCCCTGAAAGGCGGGCGGTTCTAGTGGCCGTCACTACACTCGAGCAATCCATCGTCAGTGATTTGTTAGCTAGACATTCAAACCTGGACAAAGTGTATTGCATTTTATCCTACGTCCTCAGGTTCTACAGAAAGCACCAGCCGCCTGAGCCAACATTCTTCGTCTCTCCTGGAGAAGTCGCTACTGCGCTAAATGTCATGTGCAGGGCAATTCAAAAGAACGCATTTCCCGAGGAATACAGGGCGTTGGGTAAAGGCGTTACCATTAGCTCATCAAGCAGATTGCTCCCTTTAGCTCCCTTTATCGATGGGAATGGATTATTGCGAGTGGGTGGCAGGTTAAAAAATTCCGAGTTACCGGCAGACGCGCGCCATCCCATACTTCTCCCGAGTCAGCACGAATTAACAAAGCGCCTAATATTCCGCGAGCACGTGCGCAATATGCACGCCGGAACACAGGCCACTATGTCTTTCGTGAGGCAGTAATTCTGGCCTCTTTCATTGCGATCTGCCACACGTAAGATCGTAAGAAACTGTATAACGTGCTTCAGGGTAAAGCCAATTCAATCGGAGGCGGTCATGGGCACGTTGCCTAGAGAGCGCGTTGCGGCCTCTAAACCCTTTGCTCATTGTGGCGTAGATTACGCCGGTCCGGTCATTCTAAGAGAGGGTAAGCGTCGCAATGCCCGTAATCACAAAGCGTACATTTCAATTTTTGTATGCTTCGCCACGAAGGCGGTTCACATTGAGTTGGTGAGTGATCTCACCTCGGAGGCCTTCCTTTCCGCGTTTCGGCGTCTTATATCGCGAAGGGGAAAACCCATCTGCATGTACTCCGATAACGGAACCACCTTCGTCGGAGCGAATAAGCAATTAAAGGAGTTATATGATTTCGTTAGCGGCGAACAAGCACAAGCGAATATTAAGCATTTCCTTCGTGAACAAGGAACCTCATGGTCCTTTATACCTCCCAACGCTCCCCACTTCGGGGGATTGTGGGAAGCAGCAGTCAAGTCTGCCAAATATCATATGTCGCGTATCGTTGGACAAGCACATTTGACATTCGAAGAGATGTCAACGGTTCTCTGTGAAATAGAGGCGATTTTAAATTCGCGGCCTCTCACTCCGCTTAGTAGCGACCCCAATGATTTTACATGTCTCAGTCCGGGTCACTTTCTGGTCGGCACGGCACTAAACAGTATCCCTTCACAGGATTTGTATGACATTAACGAAAACCGTTTAACGCGTTGGCAACGAATCGAGCAACTCAGACAGCACTTCTGGCAAAGATGGAGCGTCGAGTACCTGCATTCCTTGCAGGAACGTTCCAAGTGGAAAAAGGACAAGGGAACGCAACTAAGGCCGGGACAGTTGGTTGTAGTCAAACAACAGGGTCTTGCCCCCTTGCAATGGGCGTTAGCCAGAGTCCAGGAAGTGCATCCCGGTTCCGACGGCGTTACAAGAACAGCTACGGTCAAGACGTCAAAGGGCTCGTTCTTGCGACCCTTATCGAAGTTGGCAATATTGCCGGTAGATACTTAAGTTTAATTCTAAGTTCGCGTCATTCAATATATGTTAATATCGCGCATGCGTTTCTAGATTATAAGTCACATGGATTTATTTGCGTTATTAATTCTAAGAGACTGTACTAGTCAAGTTTCATCGCTTATTTGAGCTGTAACAATCCTCATATTTTGTTCTTTTGTTTTAAAGTTCAGTCTTCGTTAAACTAAAAAATAATGATAATACTCGTTAATTTTGAAAGCCGATCCTTTCAAGGCGGGCGGCATTATGTTCGGTAAATTCTTTCCGTAAATTTATTATCGGTATAATCGGTCAAGTCAAATTCGCTCCGACCGATTATCTCTTGCGACGGTCGTTCGTCGGCGCGAGCTTCGCGTCGAGCTAGACATTCGGCTCCGTCCGGCGCTCTTCGGTTCGTTACCTCGCTGGGCCCGGCTCGCTGCACTGCAGATTCGTCTCGCCACCTCGCCGGTTCGCACGTGTTAGCACGCGTTCGTGCTATTCTAAGTTATTCGTAACGACTTTGGTTCTGTTCGGGACTCGATCTCGTGTGTGTGCATTGTAATAATAAAACAGATAATTCAGAGAAAGTGCAATTCATTTCTCGACCCGCCCGATCGCGAGAAAACGCCGTAGATCACTTGGTGGGAATGTAGCCACGCGCTGCATATTTTACACTGGGTCGTTTTTGTCCGGGCAAAAATCAAATGTAGTTGTAACTTTTGAACACGGGAAGGGAGGGCGCTACTATGCCTCCGTAAAAAAAATTATGCTCCTCGAGGACCCGCTTACCGACTTTCACCGTGCCATCTCCCCTCCGGCCGTAGCAGCAGACGACACTTGAATTCTTCTCCGGACGAAAACGACCCACCTTTACAGTCAACGTTAGTCAAAACCGTAAATAATTTTTTTTCGTTTTTCCGTTTTAAAGTATTCGTTGTGTCCGTAAAAGTGTCACAAAGACATCTAACCGCAAAAAAAAAATTACGAAAATATTTTTGTTCAGTTTTTCTAGGAAATGGCGCAACGGTCGGGCGAGGAAGTTTCTCGATTTTTTACTTTTTGGTAATAAATGTTGTGACCCTTAACTATTGACTTCTTATTGATTTTATTATTAATTTTTGAATTATTATATATTTATTACTGTTTTTACTACGAAATTTGGGGCTAATTTATTGGCAATTTTGAGGTCGCAAACTTAAGCATTTAATTTCAAAATAATTGCATGCAATATTTTTTTTATGAAAGCTACACTCTTCCTTTTCAATTTCTTTTTTTATTCGTTTCGATATCTTCATTTGTCTTACAGTTATGATTTTTTGAGTAAACAAATGACTATACCCCTAGTTGCTTCATTTTTTAAATAAAAATATATTTAAAAAATTAAATTAGTTATAATTTTATGATTGATACTTCAAATTGAAGGTTTGAATTACATCCATAAATTTTTTCAGATTTTTTGTAACACTTTAACACTTTAAACAAACGTCAGGACGAAAACGACCCAGGTTTACAGACTAAAGGTGCCAAAAAAACGTTTACAGACTAAGGGATAAAAAGAGGTTGGAATTGAATTTGGCGATAATCGGTAAAAAGGTTCTTTCTTTATATTAAATTTTTCAAAATTTTAAATGCCTTTAATCTTAAGAACTGATCAACCAAATCTTAAAGAATTATATATGAAATAAGGGTAAAAAAGACTGAAGAATATAATAAAATTAGAAATAGTCCAATATTTCAAAATTTACAAAAGTTAGAGCAACCACGGGCATTTCTAAAAAAAATTCAAAATTTTATAAAGAAAGAATCTTTTTACTGATTATCGCCAAATTCAATACCGACCTTCTTTTAATGAAACTCTATAGGCAATTTTTGGCGAGACTCTGGTATAAGCAACCAAAGGGTACCAAGCTGCACCAGAACCAATAACAGCCACGGATAGCAACTTTGGTATATGTACCAAACCATACCAAACAATCGCCAAAAATCGCCTTATATAAAATTACATATGCAACTTATACATGTAACTTTTTGAGCAGAAATCGGTAACTTCTTCACTGATCATCGCCAAATTCAATACCTTCCTTATAATATTCTATCCATCAAATAACTTACACATTTTTAAAGCAGAAATCGATAACCCTTTCACCGACCCTCGCAAAATTCAAAACAACTTTATTTTAATGATATTCTATATAAAATTATATGTACATCTTATACACTTTTTAAGCAGAAATTGGTAATCTCTTCACCGATCCTCAAAAAATTCAAAATTTTATAAAGAAAAAACTCTTTTGCCAATTATTACATATACCGATAATATAATCAACCAAATCTTAAAATATTATATATGAAATAGGGGTAGAAAAGACTGAAGAATATAATAAAATTAAATAGCCCAATATTAAAAAAAAAAACCTTTACCGATCAATACCAACCTTCCTTGAATGATACTCTATCGATTAAAAAAAAAACAGCCCGATATCTTAATAATATCATATTTGTGGAAGTTAGAGCAACCACGAACATTTCTAAAAAAATTTGTTACATACATACATACATACATACGGACACCTTTTTTTAATGTAATATTTCGACATTTTAGAACACTCTGAACATATCACTCAAAAAAAAATTTTTTTTTGGTTTTTTCTATCCCTATTTTATATATAATTCATTTAAATTTGGTTAATTAGACCCAACTTTATACGCAATCAAAGGTTCATATACGAAAATCACGAAAACAAAGCTTCCTCTATGTTATAAATAATAATTAGTAAAAGGCCGTAGCCGGATAAGAAGGGTCAATGTGCCCCAACACGGATCATGCTCATTTTTTTTGCTTTGTTTGCTATCAGTGTCACTTACAATTTAGTCAAATATTAGCCCTTAATTAAACCGTTTTGCTGTAAAAAATAAAAATAAAAATTTCGAAAATAATTAATATCTTTTGATCGGCTTAACCGATTTTGATGAAATTTTAATATGTTGTAGATATCATTGAGACACATTAGTGGAAAATTCGGCAAAGGTTTCTGATAACAGAAACATGGATAAAAAAAAAATACATGTTCTTGATTTTTTTTATATTCGATATCTTTCTTGTACAATTACGAAAAAAAATTTCTAGAATCTTGGAGTAGTTTTCTATCAGACATAATTTTTTGGAAGCGATAAAATGAGTAGGCGGCACTTTTAAAAAGTAAAATATTTTTATTTATTTTTTAAAAATATGATATGCTTTTGGTACGATCGCTATATATTTTATGTAGAATTTTGGAATAGTATTCTACAAGTAATTTTTTCAAACCAATAAAATAGATAGGCAGAAGTTAAAAAAAATAAAATATTGTTTTTTATTTTTCTAAATTATGATATGCTCTTCGTACAATTGCCATATTTTTTTGTAAACTTTTGAGACGGTATTCTATAACAATTAATTTTTTCGAACCAATAAAATAGGAAAAAGGTACTTTAAAAAACAAAATACTTTTTTTTAAATTATCATAGTTTTTTGGTACTATTGCCATATTTTTGTTTAGAATTTTGGAATGGAATCCTACAACAAGTAATTTTGCGGAATCAATTAAATAAATAGATGCAGGAACTAAAAAAATAATAAAATAAAGTAAAATATGCTAATTATGAAAGGATATACTATAATCGTATTAAATCAAATGTTTATTAATGAAGTACACATACACATTCGTTCACATAATCACTCTCATACTATTATTTACACCATTTATAGTTATATTCATATAGATGGACTAATCTTCATTATTATCTCCATTGATAATAGGCGTGATGCCGTCTGTTTTAAATATATTTAAATCAAAAAAAATATTTAAATATATTTAAAACAGACGGCATTACGCCTATTATTAATGAAGATAGTGATGAAGATTAGTCCATTCATATGA
>JASTWK010000752.1:0-82234 GCA_030770225.1 Temnothorax unifasciatus
TAAATATTCCCACATAAATATAAGGTAACTCCGGTATATACGTCACAGCTAAGGGAAACTTAATTTATCGAGTACTATTTACTATGTTTAAGACAAATGAATTATACCAATAAAGACTTTATACTGTGTACTACTATAAAAAAATAGAAATATAAAATATTCATTCTTTGTATTTAATAAAAAAAACTTTTAGAAACCCTTGCATTTTTGCCATATATAATATCTCATAGGGGTGGGATATATGACATTCATGAGTGAAATATAAGCCTTATAAAAAATTACAAATAATGTTTATAAATAAGGCCATAAAATGTCATAATAAATTATAAAATGTGTGTAAGAAGTTTATTGAGATGTAAGAATGATAAACAAATTATAAAACTGAAAAATTTTAAAAAGAAAATAGAAGAACGATAGATACATTAAAGGTTATTGGTATACGATCCAAGAAAAAGAAAGAAAAAGAACGCATAGGAGATTTCGATTTTTACAGAGCATCTGTAAAACTATGGCATAAATCCCGCATGCTCAAATGCTGTATATCCTAAACGGAAGGGGTATACAAGATATCAAGCTGAACAAAGAATATAAGAGCTATGCACTTGTATTTTGCTGTATTCCATCCTTTACTATCCCTCTACACTTATGTATCATGAAATAACCATTAAACCTTTTACATTCCCTACAGTAATCATTTTACGTAGGTCATAATATGATCGTGCTACTTACTACGGTGAGAAATCGATTCAACTCACGACGGTTTCGTTAACATTAACAGTAAAGAACTGAAATTACAACACAATACTAATATGGCATAAAGGCACATAACAGTGATTGCGAGCAAGTATCTCTGTTCCTTTTCTATTTTTTCTGACTTCTGCGGCGTAAATCCTCGCGTGGCGTACATACCGGAGTTACCCTATATATATATATATATATATATATATATATATATATATATATATATATATATATATATATATATATATATATATACTAGCTGGTTACCCGGGCTTCGCCCCGAGGGACATGTGTAGTAAGACACGCGAATAGTCTCTCTCTAGCCCCCTCTTCTCCCCTCTCCCCCCTTCTCTCTCTATCTCTCTCCCTCTCCCTCTCCCTCTCCCTCTCCCTCTCCCTCTCCCTCTCCCTCTCCCTCTCCCTCTCCCTCTCCCTCCCTCTCCCTCCCCCTCTCCTCCCTCCCTCTCCCTCCTCTCCCTCTCCCTCTCCCTCTCCCTCCCTCCTCTCTCTCTCCCTCCCTCTCTCTCCCTCTGCCTCTCCCTCTCCTTCTCCCTCCCTCCCTCACTCTCTCTCTCTCTCTCTCTCTCTCCTCTCTCTCTCTCTCTCTCTCTCTCTCTCTCTCTCTCTCTCTCTTCATATACTTTGATAAAAATTCGGTTAATTTTTTGAACTGAAAAATTGGAAAAATTAAAAAAATCGGTTTCCAGAAAATTATCAACAAAAAACTATACACATAGTAGCACTCTCCGGAAAATTCTACCCCTATTTCATATACTTTTGATAAAAATTCAGTTCAGGGGTTTTGACGGGGCGATATTAAAGAATCCGTGAAAACACATTTTACTTCTTTTTACCCCGTTAGGGCTCGAATTTCTAAAAATCCCTTCTTAGTGACACTCCCCGGAAAATTTTACCCCTATTTCATATATTTTTGATCAAAATTCGGTTCAGGGGTTTGGGCTGGGCGTTGATGAGTGAGTGAGTGAGTGAGTCAGGACATCTTCCTTTATATATATAGATATATATGTATATATATATATCTATATATATATATATATATATATATATATCTATATATATATATATATATATATATATATATATATATACACACACATAATATTAGCATAAATTAAACAAATATCTGATATAATCTACAAACACATCTACTTATCTCACAATTTGGATCAGCTTACAACGCGAGACGATACAAGCTTTGATCGAGCCGATAATTTCGTAGCCCGCGCTACTTCTGGATGCAATCTATTTTGCGGATCGTGCAAGTATTCGCGACGCCGAAATCGCCCATAGATTAACGCACCTGTCACGCATAAATATTCACGGATAAACCAAAGCGTTCTCGCGTTCTCCTCTTCGCGGAAGAAGAGAACGAGAAGTTGGCGCGTCCCGCGATCGTGAGTTCCGGTAAGCGTCATTTCATCCGCGACAATTTAAGGAACACGTCCTCTTCGAGAGTACCAAATTGGAATGTGGCGCACGAAAGCTTAAAATTGTACATGTCGTTTCCCATTACGTGCAAGTATATTTACAGCTTTCTGAACTTTATCTATTAATTCTCTCGAGTTAAATTCTTTATGGCTCATTATCATGAAAATTGCATAAGTCAAGTCTCAAAATAGTAAGTCAAATTTATAAGAAATTTTGAGCAGTTTTTTGAGGTTCTCTCATAAATTTCAGCCAATCTGACAATTCTGACTTCGGATTCGGATTCAACGGGAAAAAATACATGGGAATACACTAGTGTAGTGTCTCGGCCAAAACATTTTTTTCTTTTTTGTGTGCCTGTGCAATTTAAGGATACGTCATAAATTTGAGCCAATCTAACAATTCTGACTTCGGATTCGGATTCAGCGGGAAAAAATACATGGGAATACACTAGTGTAGTGTCTCGGCCAAAAAAACACTTTTTTTGTGTACCTGTGTAATAATACGATCGATTATATTACAAGCTAGAATTAAGTAAATATTATGAATTGCATCGACCACGGCGACATCCTGCTGCATAAAATTTTCTCATGCAAGTATCATATATACGGACAGACACAGTCGTAAAAGATTACGAGATTCTAATTCTCATTAGAGCGAACCTGTCAAAGTAACGCGAATAATTGATTTCTGATTTCAACATGAGTCTTCTGATATCTATGATAATTTCAAGTTCTGCCTACTCACGCCTACGGATTTACTCAATATTACACGAACATACCAAATTTTTCACGACGCGGCACCGACTTGCAACCGAGATGCATCTTGCGCCGACTCTTGTCTACGAAAGTGGAAGTGCGAGCGGAGAAACTTGATATTCGAGATCGCAATTAATTCCTGCCGTACGTGTGTGTGCAAGATTTATAACCTGTTATTATCTCGTGAGAGCCGTAGGATGTAGGAAACTCAATGTGCAACGACGCGCGATTCATCTCTCGACATATTATCGTCAAACCAGATTAATTTTTCTGCAATTTTTCTGAACCTTTTGAATAATAATTAGGTTACTGTTTGCGATTATTCACATAATCAAAGATATTTATTTAATTTGTCTCGAAAGCTCTCTGTTCATATCGGTGACGTAAAATATAATTAATAAAAACTACTTCTCTAATAACTGCTATAGAGGAAGTTCGGGTAATTTTAATCATGCGGGCAAGTTAAATCATCACAATATCTAGATTATTAATATCTATTAGATTATTAAGTAATCTAGCGAACAATAGTGGAATTACTATAGCTGCTGGCCCCCTAATCTAACGTACAAAGCGGCGGCGTGGCACAACGTCTCATAAAGTAACAAATTAAAACTCAAAATTTGGTGTGTACCGCTTACAGCGTAAGGTTTTAGTATATCAACTTTTATTTTGCAGTCAATTTATTTCACAAATTCTTAGTTGCTTTTTGTTTCATGTAAAACTAAGATAGAACTTTAGTGTAGTCTATTTAGCAAGTGTACATTTCTATTGTGTACGGTAAGAAGATAAAAATAGCGATATCTTATAATTTTGAGATAGTTTGTATAATACTTTTTATAAGTACTGCATTTTATATTTTATTGTATGTTTCTTTCTTTCAGGAGTAATAATATTATGATGAGTATATATTATAAGTATTATCATGAGTAAAAGTTTTAAACATGTCACATATATTTGTATGACATTAATTGTTAGTAAAAGAGCACAAAAATAGAGTTTGTAATAAATTTGAATATAATAAATATGTAATATAATAATAATTATTATAATTTTATTATTAATATCCCTTAAAATAAATTTGTAATATAATAATTATTATAATTTCATTATTAATATGCCTTAAAATACGATAAAAATTATTTTTTGTAAGATTAATAAAGTGGTTCACTTTGCCCGACGTGATTCAAATTACCCTACAAAAATCTACCTTCGATAATTTTGGTATAATATTAAACTCGCTATAAAAAAAAAACAAAATTTGTTAGAAACACGTTGTAACAAACATTACAAATCAACCAAAACAAAGTTTAACTATCTTTAATTGTTTCCAAGTTATCTTGAAAGGCTTAGGATGGTTTCGATTATCCGAACTTTCTCTATAGGATTATTGGGTGATCTGTCAAAATACGAGATAGCAAAAATGAATGTTATAGAGTACTATTTTTACTGAAATTATGAGATAGACATTAAAAGAGACACGTCGAATTGACGCGATTAATTAAATCGTCCCAATTAACGTACTCAGCGCTGACAAGAAAGACTGGCGTCGGACGGAAATAAAATGCAAGGTATTAGCATTTCTCCTCGTCCGAATTAGCATGCCGCACGTAGCTAGACCGCGATTTAGGCCAATGGGCAATGACGATGTGGCGGCAGTCGTCCTTGCCAAGTAATGTCGTCCTGACGACGATCGAATCGGCGTTTACGCGACCCGCTTTTTTTTCCAGGAGTTAGAACGAGATGCTAAATATACTGAATTTACTCTCTCTTTTCCTCTCTTTCTTTTTCTCCCCATCTTCTCTCTAAAATATCGGAAATATTCACAGATATCGATTCACGTAGTTTCGGTACGAGAGACACATTTAGATCGGAACCTTAACCGCGCCGAAGCGAGCGAGACCTATTGGGACGGCGAAACATCACGCTCAATCGCGGCGCAGGCGCAGCCGCGAATTAAATTAAGCATAATTTAAATTCAGGATATCGGGCTTCCCGAATGTCACAAAAAGTCACCGTGCGCGTCCGCGGAGATTTACGAGCGGGAATGAAAATCCGCTGTATTCGAAGAACCCGCCGCCAGATATTTGCGGTGAATTTAGGGGGTCTCGTTTAAAGTCGGACGACCGACAGCGGACAAATCATTTTAACGAGCGTTTTATTCAAATTCCCCGAGTTTTTTTCACGATCCGAGATGCCGATCGAATCGCCTTCGTTGTCCAGGTTTGTCCCATATCAAGCGAATGTCAAAACACGTTCGAGATACAGGGTGTCCCGATTCCCCGATTTCTCCATTCATAGTTTTCCTGAATATTTTAAAGTCAATTTGTATGAAACGCAAATTTTATTAGGTATCGTTATCTTTTCACTGCTTCTCAACATTTAAATTTAAATATCTTTATTAAATCTTTAGTCAAATTATGATTTTAAATATATAAATAATATACCTATTTGTTACATAAATTACATTTATATAATTCTTATAATCAATCAAAGCGAGAACACTCAAATGTTCGAAACACTACGTGATCTATAAGGAATTAGTCATTTATGTCGTTATATATATGTATACTTGCAATTAGAATAATATTCATATATAGTCATTCCTTGATGAATAAGAATTTCTTATTTACACATGTGTGCGTATGTACATGCACGTGTATAAATAAAAAGTTCTTATTCATCAAGAAAAGACTATGAATACCGCCCACAGAGTCGATTCGCTCCGCTCGTTCTGTTACTTTTAGGAGATCGAGTCTAGTATACCGAAGACCATTTATCTTCATCCACGCTGTCATTTCTTTTCATTTGTTTCATTATCGTGGTACGGCAGCCTCGATCGAGACCTGCTCTATTAGCGATATGACGTCGCGTGCACATGCAAAGCCCTTATCATATGACAGTGCCGAGTGCATTGAACCTACGTAAAAATTCCGCATAGAAAGACAGTCCGAGCTCGAGTTCTCAATTTAATCCTTTCGTTCGACTACTTCGACTAGTTCGACTACTGAAATAATATCTAACAATAAGAATATCAGAAAAAATCACGTGTCCCACATAAAATATTCTGTATTTCGATATGGCAATTTTGATGATAATTTCTCGAACAATTTAAAAAATTAATTAGGGGAGCACAATTTCTTAAAACTGTTTAATTTAGTATTATGTAAGTATATTTATCAATTAAAAAAATTTGTTAATTTTTAGTCTTTAAATATTCAATGCTTTGGATTTTTGAGCGTCAATAAATTTTGAAATTGTTCCTTTGTTACATTCTTCGTATTCTTATCAAAAATTCGCTATTTGTCCAAAGCAAGTTGATAAATTCTGCTTTTCTTGTTAATGAATACAATCTGTTGAAACTAGACCCAGAGGAGATGAGTGATTTGTGATTACCGGTTAGCCCTGAAGAGTAGCAAATCTCGGCCGAGGTCGTATGTCATATACACAGGGTGGCATAATGAAAGCATCGACTCACCTGCCTGTAAAGTGCTATGACCAGCTATGATAAAAGGATAACGAGCCTCTGACGAGGCTGAATAGCCGCAGCCGCGGTCGTAGCAAACGCTAGCCTTCGATTCGCCACACTAATGCTTTCAATTTACCCGATAATGCTCGTGACGCATTTCCAGCGTGAAGAAACGAAATTGCTCAGATATAACGAGATAGGCGAGCAGAGCAGCGCGCCTGAACGTTTAATAGCCCGCAATTAACTCTCTGTTTGGTAAAGGCGAAGGCTTACTTTGTGACCGTAATTATTAACGTAATGCAACTGTAGCGGTTACGACAGCCTAATAATAATCACGCGAGTATTAACCTTCGGATCACTAACTACTTTGTGACACCCACCATTGCATTGCAAAATTTAAAGTAACACATTTTTTTATATATGTTTACCTAAGATAATATATCATACTAACTATTGCGATATTGATTGCGTTTCAGCAAGATAAATTTTTCCATATAATGATATAAGAAACTAAACGCTCTCGATTACTCGATTACAGTCGAGACACGATATTCATTTTTTTAAAAGAGAAAAGATTAATTCTTAAATACGTTTGAAAAAATTTGAATAATGCAAGTCGCAAAGTACCTCTTGAAGCTTAAGACAGAATTGCCGTATCGTTTATGTGTTACTAGTAAATTGTACAATATAATAATTAAGCCATCCACGTACAAAGGGAACAGGCCATTAATTGAATACAACATCGCATATAACGTAAATGCAGTGACGCGTGTATTCGTCAATGAAAGGTACGAGTATGCACTGTCAATTCTTGCCACGGATTTAATTAAGGCTTGCCTATCACTGTTATTTGCAGTCGCTGTACGAAAGGCGGAGGCTCAAACAGATTGCTTCCATGTCAGTCCAGAATTTAATTTACAATGCGCCCATTTTAAAACTCATGTATTACATACATAAAAATAATTTTTAGATAATTAAGTTGTGTGTGTGTGTGTGTGTGTGTGTGTGTGTGTTAGGTTACTAAAATATACCTTACTCATTATATACCGATATATAATGAGAAAATTATTTGACATTTTAAATTTACATAGGTACATAAGTGGACTATACACACATATGTATAAATTTAAAACGTCAAATAATTTTCTTATAATATCGATATCTAATGAATAAGGAATATTTTAGTAATTCAGCAACTTAATAATCTAAAAATTATTTTCCCTCTAAATAGATTTATCACAAACAACTATGTAAACAATTACACAGAAAATCTGTCGCTTAAGCATTGCGATTGTGAGCGACTTCCACCGTTTGTCCCGATTTTTGGCAAGGCTCAGGTTACCTCGACCTCGACAGAGAATGTCAAACGTATTATTCTACCCTGATAGAACAACGAGCAGCGAAAAGATGAGTATCGCAAACACATACCTGGGAGAAAAGAGAGAAACGGTGCCGCAATGACGAAACGAGGAGGAGAAAACTCAAACTCCTCACCACGTCACTGCTGATCGGAAACGAGGGTGATACGCGTCGCCTGCAATTAAAAAAGACGACGCTCTTAGGGAAGATCTCGCGGAGCGCAAAATCGCGCCGCCCTCAGCGGCGATATTATTCCCCGCACTCGCGGCATTTCTACGCCCTACGTTCACGCTCGTTAAGCCACGTTTATGTACATACGCTGGAAGTGAAGTCGCATGCCGGGGCATTCTACACGCGCGTACAGACACACATGCAGCCGATAAAATGCCGCCTATTCGGCGGCACGCGGAATATAGAGAATGAATTTGCGGTATATTCAGACGCGCGTGGTAGAACGAGATAGAAATGGAAACTAGACACCTCTCTCTCTCCTTTCTCCCGCAAAGCGCAATTATTATTTTAAGAGTATAAGATTGTGGTTTCTTTTCCAATCAAATAAGTTACTGCATTTTTTGCTCTGTCTTTTCGACATGTTATTATTGCTAAAGTTAACTGATTATTTTCAACAACAATATGTAGCCTAATCAACGTTTATTATATATTAAATTACTTTTAAGTAATTTAAAATATTTATACAGAGGAAGAGAGTTATATAAACTGTGTACCTAAATAATTTATAAATAACCATAGTATGCCAGAATTAGCAATATATTACAGCAATAATAATGCTCTTTGGACTATAATAGATCAATTATCTATTCTGTATTATCTATTACTGTAAATTCTAATATTAATTTTATTTTACAAGAAAATATTAGTAAAATATTATTTTTTGACAAAGAAATTCTAGTACTTCTTCTTTAAAATATTTGTTAAGTTCTAATCAATCTATGTTTCAAAATATCATAAAATACAAATTTTTTATATTTGTTCTAATTTTTACTTATAAATATTCTTTAATAATTAAAAAAAAATAAAAGAGTGAGCATATATGTATACATACCTATAGTAAGCAGAGCTAGTTAAGTCGTTGGAACAATTTCTATCGACTAAACGCTCCTAGTCTTCATAAAGTTCTCTCTTTACGACGTCTGCAAGAAGATATAATAAGATCGCGATTGCGTATATTCAGGTCAATTAGAGCTAATTCCCTCCTGTCGCGTAATTAATTTTGCAGCCGATCGAAACGGCGCTTCTCACTACATAAATAACACAGAGTCGTTTTTCTGGATTGTCCTTACTTCTATAACTAGCATATTTATAAAGAATTTTTAATCGAAACAATAATACTTATATATTATCCGTCTTGTAATATTTAAAAAATGTAATAGTTTGAATCTGACTGAAATGTCACATATAATGGCATACATTCAATTCAAAATGGGTAAATTTTGTTTTTGTCGACACGTTGCGTCAAATTGAAATTAAGAACCTAGATAATTAAAACTACGACCGCGTACATTTTCTCGATACTTGTGATATTATAATGTAACAGCAATGCTAATACCTTTCAATAACATATGTAACAGGAAAAGCTTGCAATAACTATGCCAGAGTCCATTACTTAGTTTCCCAATATTGCACTCAATAACGGATGTTTAATCACTGACACAATGGCTAACGCGTTCTGCGATGTTAAGATCGATTGATGCGAGAGTCACTGAATATTTTAAAACTTTGTAACAGAATATAATAGAGTATACTCATTACGAACTTATAATAATATGCAACTGCGAGCGCACAACCTGTGCATTCTAATGGCATCTGCTGTTGGAAATAATGTTCCCGTGGGCACACGAGTGCCTGCATTAGAGATATAAAGATAGAGAGAAAGAGAACGAGAGCTAAAGAGAAAGATATATAATATACGGCCGGTTTCGTCACACGCATCCGCGACAGCGCTTAATTGTTTATGACAAGGCTCTTGCTTCGGCATTCTGTCAATCATTTTCACGTGCGTGTGCATGCGTTCACTACACGCGGATGTATTGCGTTCGCTCGACGTGGGAATGATTAAATGCATTGTCATTGTAGCAATTACAATAAGAATATATAATATCAAATACATATTTTCTTTTAATATATATATATATATATATATATATATATATATATATATATATATATATATATATATATATATATATATATATTTATTTCTATATATTAAAAGGAAAATATGTATTTGAACAAAATATATATATATACATTTCCATATTTTTTTGTAGAAAAACTTTCCCACCCTTCCTCTAACTTTTCCTCCCTCCCTTTCTATGTTATACAAGGTGTTTCCAAAGTAAGCAGAAAAAATTGAAGAGAATATTCCGTGGCTTATTTTAGGAAGAAAAGATCCTACAAACATATGCCTTAAACTGTCTCGTTTTCAAAATACACGGTGTCAAAGCCCCTGGTGGTTCTAAAAATGTTTCATTGCTATTAGAAAATGGTTCTTAATACCACATGAAGCTATACCAAATTTGGATAAAATATCTTTAAACGTTTTCTTTCATTCTCTTTTCCCAACTTTGACATCCTGTATTTTGAAAACAAAGCAATTTAAGGCATATGTTTATAGGATCTTTTCTACCTAAAATAAACCACGAAATCCCCTTCAATTTTTTGTACTTACTTAGGGAACATCCTGTATATTTGTCAGCTTATCATAAAACATATTCTTATAACTCATGAAATAACAAGTTATTAATAGAAAAAAATTACGTTTACCCTACATATAAATAATTTAAAAATTTAATTACATATTATATAACAATACATTACAAAACATGGAATGCAAATTAAGATTTGTAATTATTTGTTAATAGAGTAGAATTAAGCTGTTAAATATATGCGTCGTCTGGAAGCTTCTGGAGAATTACTAAAAAATTCATTAAAACTCGCTTCATCTCATAAATAATAAAATTTTTACACAAAAAATTACGTGTTGCGAGTTATCATAATTTGAAAGCGACTATTATACTAAAGATTATTTTTAAATCTTTGCCGTTGACAAATTCCGCTAATTTTTCACGAGATATCACGTGATATCACGAGAGAAGGATGATCGCCGTTATCAAGCATACAGATTAAAGGCATCGCATTGCACTCTCTAAAATAAAGCTGAATATAACAGGCGAAACAATCCAGCGTTTACGACGAGTGGCGCCGTAAACAGGATAAGACGTACCGTAAAATTTCAGTGCGGAGTCGTTTAAATCTGATATTTTTATTTCGACTTCTCTTGACACATCTGCTTGCCCATCCCTCTTCCACCACCCATCGCAATGAACGTTTTAATTAACAATCCACATTTGTGGAATATAATCGGCAGTCACAATAATCATCGATCTGCAACGTGGATGATGTGTCCCATTATGCTCCAAAATAATTTGTTTAAACCTACCCAAAACGTGCGAATTCGAATATGTACACACACGTAAAAATATATTTCAAATCAAAAAATAATCAACCAAAAATTACAAACAGAGTTTAAAAAAACAAAATAAATTTTTTGAGAACTATTCCAATAAATATCGATTAAAGTTCGCCACGATATAATTCCATCTATTTCTATTTTCTAAAAAGTGACTTTAAAATTTTAGTTGCTTTTCGTTTAATGCTTATGAAATACATATCAGAATTGATCAGAATGCGCTCTCGAATTTGAAATTAATTTCAGATCTTGCATCGCAAGATTCTTCGATTTATATATCGAGAACAAATTCTGTGGCACGAGAACGTACATCTCGCTAAAAAGTCTCTCACTCCGGTCGTCGCTTCCTCCTGCATCTATTTTCGTTGTACGCGCATTTGTACACGGGTAGAGGAAGTCGTCGCACGAGAACACGTGGTATTCCGTCCACCGCGCCGCGTTTCCGTCTTTCTGCCTTCCCTCCGGCGCGTCCGCTACCGATCCATTTGGCACGTTTATTTCTGTGTTTACTTCGCACAGTCTCGGCACATGAGCTCCGTGCTACGAGACTCAGAGCTCCGACCTCCGCGAAACGAAAATGATGGGACAACGCTTCTTCTCGCGGTAGGCCTTCGAACTTGTGTTAAAGAACTCGTTAACTCGATCGTGCGTTTGTATACCAAACCGATCTCTGGACCTCGCTCCGATTACACGAACCATCAATGAAAATGTAGTTCAAAGACAGTCAAATTTAGCTACGCGCATCATTAGCATACTAACTTGCCGCGTATATTGTGTGTAGATAAAGTTTTAATTACATTATTACTAATTAATAAGTAGATACTCATATCTTTAAAAACTCGGTACATCAAATTCGTTTGTCAAATCAACGTTATCTTATCAAACATCATTACGTAAAATTTATTTTAATGAGAAGAATTTTAGAGATTTTTAAAAAGTTTAACAAAAATTAAAAAATAAGCTTCTAAGAAACTGCTGAGATAATCTGATAATGAGAAATTTTGTTTAAATATTTTCATCGATTAGGTAGTTGACAAATTTTGCTGGTTATTGAATAAAAACTATTATATAAAAACATTTTAAATCCAAAATAAAACTGTCGTATTTTAGGGTATAAATATAAATAAGGTAAATAAATCTTAAATAACGGGATAAATATTTTCTACTATAATCATTTGTGCACGATTTAAGATATGCTCGTCTAAATGAATAATACATTTTTAAAAACTAGTTACGTATTGTAACTTTCGATACACAAAAAAAAGAAATGTTAAATCAAGACTTATATACGCAAGAATCTGTAATCTTGAAATGAAATATAAAGAAAACTTGCTTGAATGAGGGCATTTATATATAGTTCAACTAAAAGAAACAAAATGTTGAAATTCTTATAAGAAAATTATAGATTTTTGCATATACATATACATGTACGAGTATACATAAGTCTTGATTTGATACTTTTTTTCTGTATGAAATTACCAATTATATTAAAATAGAAAATCTCATTCTATTTTAATATAAACTTTTTACAGTAAAAAATTCATTGTTACTATAAAAACGTTTCTGAAAGCGATGAAAAAAAAAACATAAAAATTGCTTTAATTAACTGAATCAAATCGTAAGAAAATTTCATAGAGACCTTTTTGTCATGTCCATTTTTATTGTTACGCATTTAAATTTCAGACGTCTTTTGCAACATTTGAGATTATGATTCTGAAGATAAAATGTTTGACATCGATTGAGGAATGTTCTCACTAAGACTTTATATGGAAAATATATTTTACGGTATTATCTTAAAAACATAATAAAATCTATATATGTTTACTGTCGCGATATTTATGACACCGATAAAAATACTGATGAAAAACTCTATCGATCTAAACTGCACCATAAGAATTTGCGGACATCACATTGACGATTCTAAGATATAAATACTAAAACGTGTCGTACCGGTATTTCTATGGTGCCGAACGATATATATAGAATAAAGATTCTTTAAGTTACTCGCATTGTTGCCAGTTACATATAAAGATAAAATGCAGGTTTTTAACTGCCCTTAATAAGAATCGTGAGAGAGAGAGAGAGAGAGAGAGAGAAATATACAGTAACAGCAACTTTTATTGATGATTTCTCGCATCTAAATATAAAGCGCCGCTTCACCAATTTTATGATAGAAAAAGTCACATTTCCTACAATATCTAATTATCCATTGAAATATTGAAAAAAAAAGTAAAAAGAGAGTAAAAAGAGAGTAAAAAGTGGAAATAAAAAGTTTAAAAGAGAGATAATTTCGTATACATTTATTATGTCTAAAATCACACACATCACCAATTGAAAAATTTATAAAACGCCTTCATATTGAAACCGGTTAAATTTAGCATTTTTAAATGCTAACGTTATATATTTAATTAAAAGATCACAAAAATAAATAAATAATTTTAAAAGTTTAAACACAGTCGTATTTGAAATGGATCGTATACAACTATGAAATTACTTTATTTTTGTACTAAATATTTTAGTTGTTTAAATTTTAAATAATGCTTTTATAATAAAATAGGGCGTGCAAAATATACCAAATTTATTTGTACATGGATTATGACCAATGACACTGTTTGTTTCTAATTGCATTCCGCTGCAATCTGCTGCTGTAGTTACTTTCGCATTTGGATAAAAATTACTTGTCCCGACCTTAATTAACTGATACAAGATCCAATTCCCAGATATATACCACTGAAAAGTCACAGGTTAAATCGTTTAATATCGTGAAACTTTTCCGAGACATTTTTATCAAATGTGGATTCTAAAAATGTAGAACATATCATATATGTTGCGCTTCAATAAAAACTCCAAAGCTCGAAAATACTAAACCTCTAAATAAATTATATTTACGATTTTGTCTATCTCTCTCTACAATATAAAGAAAGAAAATTTAAATAGTTTTCCAATATGGTTTATCCGGTTATTAAAAAAAGCCAAAGCGCAAATGTACAATCGATCAGATTCACTGATATGTAAAATAATGTAGATTGTAGGAGAGAAAATGTTTATTACGTTATGCACAAAAACAAATTATTAGCCAAATGTTGAATACTGGATTTCGCACTCGTTTTCAATTTTCTCGTCACAAATCCCCGCGTAAAGAAAAGATGACTATCCGAGCGAACGCGCAGTTCGACAAGCGTGTCAGATAACGTATAGTTGCAATACAACGATCGTCTCATTCTTCTTGATCGCTCGTTCAGTCACGCATGTCCCAGATGTATTTGCGCCGTCGTTGACAGCGGGGATAAAAACGGTGGAAAATATGCCGCTCGCGTTCGACGTTTTGCGATGCACCGTAACCGTACGCGTTCAAACTGAAGTTGCCGCGTTCACGCGACCACCGAGCTCTATATACCGCGCGGCGCGCGCACGGCCAATCGAATCAACCACCGCCGCACATCTATCAATGCGCGCGCTACGGCCGTCATATTGCGCACCTGCGGAACGAATTGACGGCGATAGAGTTCGAATTACACCAAATTAGACGCAATTAGACGATATTTGACCAAAGAGAAATGTAATGCTTACACGCGCATGTCTATATAAATAATGCGACAAACTCATGACACTCTCATGAGTGAGATAAATTTAACATATTTATATTTATACATATTATCGCGATATTTGCCCTAAAAGTTTTCAATAAAAGCAAATTCTAAAAGTGCAGAATATCTATTTATATGTTCTACATACGTATCATATAGCACCCAGATAGCAAAGCGTGTCTGAGCAAAATCGCCAACCTGTGATTGCTTATGATGCTGGCAACTTGCCGTATATTTGCTTCAATGATTTCGAGTAATTTAATATTTGAAGCAACACGCAGAGCAGCATCAAATTTACTTCGCGTTGCTATAGCAATATGACAGCATTGTGTGATCCTATGAATTATTACAGCAACATAACAGCAACAGCTCGAATTTTGAATCAGTTATATGGGTGACGATTTTAGACCGCAGTATAAGTTGTCAACAAGTTGTTGGCAAGTTGCTATACAAAATTGTTATATCGTGAAGGCATCAAAACTTGCCGACAAATGCGGACTCAGTTGTCACAATTCTGATAGCAACACATACTATGTTGTCAGCAACATGCCAGCAACAATGCAGACACGTTTCTATCTGGGCATATATTGCATTATAAATCTAAAAAAATACGAAAGCACCGGACGAATTAAACTATAATTAAACTTTCCAGATATCAAAATGATGTCAAATGACGCATTAATAACGTCTTAATGACATATCTCTAATGTCAATAATACGTCATTCAATAATATGTCATTAAGGCTCCTGGTCCCTGAGCCGAGAACTCCGCGTTGACGATGGCGACGTATGTATTCTACCGTCACGGTAGAAATAAGAACTCTCTCCAATGGAGAATAAGCGAGAAATGTTGAGAATTGACACGTTGAAAATTCTTGCGTAGTATTTCCAAATAAAAAGATATTTGCTTAAAATAACACTACAGATCACTTCAGCACACTTCGAAAATACTCCGAGTTGAAGTTAAGTCTACCCCTTTCCCTTGACAGTTAATAAACAGCCGTAAAATGAATGTAATACGAAATCTAGTCATGCGCCTACGCACAAGCCTGCATTGTATCACATTCGTTTTACGGCTGTTTATTAACTGTCGAGGGAAAGAGGTAGACTTAACCTCAACTCGGATGAGTATTTTCAAAGTGTGCTGAAGTGATCTGTAGTGAATTATTTTAAGCAAATATCTTTTTATCTTTGGAAATACTACGCAAGAATTTTCAACGTGTCATTTCTCGCTTCTTTC
The DNA here is from genome assembly GCA_030770225.1 of Temnothorax unifasciatus. NCBI lineage: Eukaryota > Metazoa > Arthropoda > Insecta > Hymenoptera > Formicidae > Temnothorax > Temnothorax unifasciatus. The sequence goes on from JASTWK010000752.1 coordinate 16,088, forward strand.
TCACATTCCAACATGGCCGCGATGAGTACCCTGCAGGAGCCTTAAGACGTTTTTATTAGATGTCATCCTGCTACCTGATTTTTATTCGCCTCTTCTTTCAGAAAATGGTTTTTCAATATGGCGATTATTGAAGAAAGCAAAAGAGCGTGAATATTACGAATCACAAAATAACGCGCAAAGAAAAGCGTGCGCGGCGACAATAGCCGCGCAAGTGAATGCGCGCACTCACCTTGATGCGAATCGGCAGGCAACAGGATGTGGGTCGTCACGACGAAACGGAGATCGTCGCATCCTCTCATGTCGGACACTCGTTTAGTCAAGCATAACCTCGATGAATCTGAATCGACGATGTCATTAACGGCGACGGAGACGAAAACGATGAAAAATATGCTGTTGGCGCTCGACGTTTCACGATGCGCGAGTAGCGAGCGTTCGAACTGAAGCTGCCGCGATCACGTGATCACCGTGCCGCCGCGCGGCGCGCGCACGCGCCAATCGAATCAGCGGCGGTCGGTGCCGTGGCCACCATATTGCGCTTCTGCGGGACAAGTTGGCGGCGATTGAGTTTGAATTATACGTATTCAATGTCGCGGCGAGGGGAAATGCAATGCTTATACGGCGCGTTTCTAGGCGACGGGCCAAGCTCGCGCATGACATTTGCACGAGTGAGATGAATCGTTATGATCGTATACTTACATAATATACACGTCGCGACGATTGAAAAGAATTTCGTCGTGCGTTAAATAGGAACTGTATGATTTCGGAAGTATGACTCGATAAGATGCAGTTATCTTAGATGCAGGAAAAAATTTCTCTTCGAGCTTACGGGAAATAAATTTAGTCTTAATAAATAAATGTTTTTGATTTTGTTTTATTTTGAAGAACGCATTATTCCGCGACAATATGGGCGTTTATGAAACGAACAGAGAGGGGACAGAGAACGACAGAAATGTTTATAGATCGCACATATATATGAGCTTCATACGCGACGCGACGTACGAAATGTTCGTGAAACATTTAGGCTAACGAGCGATAAGTAATTAGGTTGACATAAATACGCAATTGCGAAACTTTCATAGCTGTTTATTTGTGAGAAAGGGAAAATAATTCACGCCACTGCAAAATCGGCGACTGTCACGTATCGCCGAATACACTCCGTCGCGATACGCTCTAGTGACTTTGCAAAATGCAATTGGTCCGTCTCCGACCAATGTGCCGACCAAGTCATTGAACGCTTCGCATTCTGGCGTTCTGCAAAGCCCCGAGGTAAAGCACCGATGCACTTGTGTCATTCCAAACGATGAGGCCCCGGCGACGGAAGGATTCCAGCTCACAACAGTCACAACTCTCGTCGCGTATTCCCGAGCCATTCCATCAACCGACGGAGTTTTTATCGTGCGTCACGCTATAATCGTGGCGATATCGTTCTATTCCTGTTGCGATCTAGTGACTTTCGACGCGACATAGTAGCGCCCTGTGGCGAACAGGCCGGCGGCCAGCAGCAGGCTGGCGACGACGAGGACGACGAGATGAAGCATCCACGAGCGGTGCTGCGAATCGACGTGGAGTAGCTCGCGCAAACTCTCGTGGATGTGATGCAGCATGCCGCGCAGGGCGGCGTCGAACGATCTGCCGGCGACGCGGCCGTCGCCGCTGCAGCAATCGTACGACATATGTATGACGCCGCGTCGCTGTTTGGCATGAAAATAAATATAGCGGGTACGTCGTGACGTGACGCGACGTGACGCGACGCGGCTCACGCCGCGAACGGCCGTGAGCGGTCCCGTAGAGAGATGCCGAGTTTCGCGGCTAATGCGTCCAAGAATCACGATGCTCCGTCAACAGACGGAACGATAAATCTCGCGAAAGTACATACGTGTGCATGCGTACGAACAACGGGCGCGGTGGGGTGAACGCCAAGCGGGTTTTCGCTTTCGACTGACTGAAATCGAATGAACTCGGATCGCACGCCCGCTACTCCGTCCGCGTGTGAGTGCGTCGCCCCGCGTCGCGACGCGACGCGGCGCGGCGCGGTGCGTCGCGCGTGCGTGCGTGTGTGCTCGCGGACGCATGCTGCACGCGTTCGACCTTGCGGTCTACGCCGCTACGCGATTAAGCGCCGAGTCAGCGAACTCTTTGCTCTCAGCGCCGATGATATTTATTTATTATAATGATAATACAGCATTTCGTGCGCTCGCTCACGTAGGTTAATTCCCTGATGGAAAAATGTCTTATATACTACGCGAGCGTTACTTCTGTAGTAACTTACGATATATCACTCGTTTACGCGGAGTAAATCATCGCAAGTTACTACAAAATCCCGTTTACGCGAAGGAATTATCGTAAGTTACTACAAAAGTAACGCTCGCGTAAACGTAGTATTAGGCCAGTATTCATAATCAGATCTTATCACTGAAATATATACTAACTGGAACGAGCGCTGGGCCTGCGATATGAGAGAGAGTATGTCAAGGTGTCTCGAACAGCGCTCTGTCTCCTTGTCTGATCTTCTTGATCGGCCTGTACTTCATCCTCACTCCATCCTTCCTCCACTCTTGACTACGCTGTGAGCTAGACAAAGAGAAAGGGGGAACTTGGGACTTCTTTCTCATATCGTTCGCCTGTCGTGGATTTCTATAGTAACACTCGTTCCACTTTGCATATATATTTCAGTGGACCCTATATTTAAGACCATCTTATAAATACAATCTTAAGATGTCATAAACCAATTACGGAGTATGGGTGGAGACCTCTGTCTTTAACTGCACTTTTAACTGCAATATTCGTAATATTTATTTTCGGAAAATTTATTTTGATCCTTTTTCCAAAATCCGGCTATGTAGCGGGTTGCGGCTGATCTTACTGATTAAGCCGTGAACTACGAATCGTTTTTCCCAAATTTTAGCCAAATTAATTAATGAATCTCATTAAACTTATGCTCGTTTTAATCAGTAAGATCAGCCGCAACCCGCTACATAGCCGGATTTTGGAAAAAGGATCAAAATAAATTTTCCGAAAATAAATATTACGAATATTGTAGTTAAAGTGCACTTAGTGCATAAAGTGCACAGAAGTCTCCACTCCTGCCGACCCTTAAGACATTCTTAAGACGGTCTTGAAATAAGTTTCGACTATGGCTACGTCTCGATATTCACTGCCAGTACTGAAAATCTATAGTATGTGTGACGTAAAAATTTTCAGTCTATAAATACTAGCCTTAGAATTTTTCATATTATTAATCAGAATTTTTAAATTAATAAAAAATTTAAGACTTAGATTTTTTATACGATTTGGAACGTTTTAAAAAAAAAACTCAGACAAGATAATAATGAAATATTTCAGATTTTTCCCGCCAACACATCTTTGTAGAAATCTGAATAAATAAAAATAAGTATGAGAAAATCGACGTAATTTGTCAGAAATTTTCGTATATACTAAATAAAATAAATTATACGAATTTATATAAATGTTTCTTATCGTAGTCTTATTCTTAAGTTAGGTAAAGAATAAAAAATCGTGCTCAGCTCGGCTTACAAAACGCGAATATGGAGATAAGACGAGTGATTTGTCATTTATTTATCAATGGCAAGTGCTGCACACTGCATGTATGATACTAGGGCTGCGTTCCTTTTGGACGCTTTCGTGCTGAAAGCGCATTCTATCTTTCTTTAACATATAATGTGCAATAAAGATAGAATACGCTTTCAGTACGAAAGCGTCCAAAGGGAATGCAGCCATGATGTATCAACAGCAGTCACATATGCGTTGTAATTTTAAATGACCACGCGAGAAATTGTTGTAATATCTATCGAGGCCCGAATGGCAATATGTAGATTAACTTTAATTTCGATTTAACTTAGTTTTTATCTTTTTCTAATTCTTAGGACTAGAAAAATAAGTTAAACCGAAATTAAAATTAATATACATAGACATGAACACAAGTAAAGAAATAACTACGTTATTTATATAACGTACTGAACTAAGATGCTATGAAATTAAGTGAAAACTTTACGTAATAAAGAAGGCTATCGGCGAAAAGAATTTCGTCGTTTTTCATTCTTTTGTTTTATTATGAATTCTAATACGAAATTTCACAAGTTTGAAAGTAAGGCAGCTTTAAAGCTGATAGAGCGCGATCATTGACTACGGGATAATCAATAGTAAAATAGATAGATTTATTAATTGGAGAGAAACCGAAAACAAAATGTAAAAAACGATCACCAAAACAAACAAGCTTAGACTCGTCAAACTTGTCATTTTTAGATTGAAAATAGCATCTCGACATCTAGTTACGCACAATACCTCTTACAAGCAACAGTGTGAACAGTGCTTTAGACTATGCTATAACTTATATCATCCTCTCGAGTCCCTGAAAGCGCAGGAATGCCACTCCGCAACCAACTGTGAAAGTGGTTAATTGCGACCTTTTAATGTCCCAACATTTTTTGCCCAGGTTTTTCTACGTTATCTCAGGAAGGCTAAAAATGTAACCTTTCTATATTATAAACTGCAAAATAAACAACAAAACTCTATTGTTGAGTATAAGATTAATAAAATATTTGCAAAACGATATAAAAATTGAATTAGTGTGTATGGTGTGTGGGTGTGTGGATGTGTGTGTGCGTGTGTGCAGAGAAAATAAAAATTACACCAAAACTACCAGAAATTATATACAAATATATGATAACACAATATATGATAACACAAAGTTTTATTGCATTATTCAAAGTTAACGTCTTTTTCTATCTCACTTCTATATCCTACGTCTATCATATAACTGGTTGATACGTTATAAAAATTAACAAACTAATCAATGTAAATGTAGTTATATTTTTTTATAAATATTTTGTAAGTGTCACAGTTCATACCTTTTATGTAACTATTTAATAAATTATTTTTTTTCATCATTTAGATTATATTTTGTTTTCAATTTATCTAAATCTTCCATCTTTTTGTCAACATCAATTCGCTTAAATGCTTTGTTGCTCTGATAATATAGAACCACCAAATAACGATTGCATACATTAAAACCGCTCAAGTGGTCACAGGCATTCTTTGCATCAAATATATCTTCGTACACGACAAATGCTGTGCCTCTAGTCTCCGCCGTGTTACCTCTGAAACGAGAATTATAACTTTAAACATTAACTTGTTATTAGATTTACTTCATTTTGACTTTTATACTACGTTTACGCGAGCGTTACTTCTGTAGTAATTTACGATAATTTCTTCACGTAAACAGGATTTTCCTTCGCGTAAACGGGATTTTGTAGTAACTTACGATAATTTACTCCGCGTAAACGAGTGAATTGCCGTAAGTTACTACAAAAGTAACGCTCGCGTAAACGTAGTATTACTATGTTTAGGCGAGCGTTACTTCTGTAGCTTACGATAATTCCTCTGTGTAAACCGAATTTTGCAGTAACTTATGATAATTCACTCCGCGTAAACGAGTAAATTATCGTAAGTTACTACAGAAGTAACACTCGCGTAAACGCGTAAACGTAGTATTTGTCAACTATACTTACACTCTAATTTGTCTGATAGCTCCGTACTTGCCAAATATATCATACATTTCTTCAGCTGTAATTTTATAAGGTAAATTCCTAATATACAATACTCTGTTTACTTCAGGTGGCAGCCTTACCTAAAATAAAATTTTTACTTGTTAGAAAACACTAATAGTAGAAGTTAGGTTAGACTAGTATCAAGATCACCATCCGTTAATATACGTGTACGTTTCGTGTATATTTACATTAGCGCGACGTTGCAACATTGCCATAGTCATTTTGGCGAATTAGTTTGTCCACTAAAGTTCTCACAAAGTTACAGAATTAATTTCGACAATCAAACGTCCCACAACGCCGATCGACAGTCAACAGAAGTATGTATGCTGCGTTCAAAAACTAATCAGATACGACATTGGGCGCGTTCAGCAGACACAACTGTTGAGTTCGTCTTATCAACACTCTGCGTTGATTGGTTGGTTCTAAAAGTAAGAGCCAATAACGTTCGACTGCTACTGAGCGGCTTGGTCTGCTGAACGCGACCATTATTCATGATCACCGTCGTATACATATTATATGTAAACATATACATATCTAATACATATCTAATACATATCATATTTTTGTTTGTTAGGTCCTAAGCAGAATGGCTGTCTTGGCAGTATTTTATGCCTTAAGTCTTTTGTCTTATGTAACGCACAATACTGTATCCATACCGTTGATTTCCTTAAGCAGAGCACACACACTTTTTATAGAACGTAACAGTTTCAACCAATCGCGTTGCTTGATTTGGCCGTCTCACGTCTGTAACCGTAGAAGTACTTAATAATCGAGCAACACGATTGATCGAAACCTAATTGTTACGTTTTACGAAAAGTGTGTGTGCCCTGCTTTACTGCTTACGTCTTACTGCTTAAGGGTGCTGTCACATGCAGGACGGAATTTCGGAAAACGGAATCTCGGAATCATTCTGATTGGTTAGCCCCATGGGGCTTGTATTGTGCTCCATGGGGCTAACCAATCAGAATGATTCCGAGATTCCGTTTTCCGAAATTCCGTCCTGCATGTGACTTTTTTTTTTTTTTTTGAGTTGTATCCCTCGGTTGAGGGAAATTAGTGCCTTCAGTCCCGCCCGGAACTATATGACACAACGTTGCTATTCCCTTGAAATAATCGTGCTTCTATAACCCTGTTGATTTTCTTGATCCCTATTCCCTACAGGTTGTGTATGTACATGTGTGTGTGTGTAAGTATGACTGTGTGTATTATGTCCGCGGTGTCTTGAACTCGGGATGCCGTAGGTACGTTAGGCCCAAAGAACTGCGCGGATCACTTCCCCCTGCGGCTTATGTCTGTACATGTGTGTATGTAGGTATGACTGTGTGTTTAGTTTAATGTCCGCGGTGTTTTGAACTCGGTATGCCGTAGGTACGTTAGGCCCAAAGAACTGCGCGGATCACTTCCCCCTGCGGCCTCCTGCATGTGACAGCACTCTAAGGGTGCTGTCACATGCAGGATGGAATTTCGGAAAACGGAATCTCGGAATCATTCTGATTGGTTAGCCCCATGGAGCACAGTACAAGCCCCATGGGGCTAACCAATCAGAATGATTCCGAGATTCCGTTTTCCGAAATTCCGTACTGCATGTGACAGCACCCTAACTCTTTGACGACAGTTTTGATATCATTGCGCACGTATTATATAGTCGGTAAAAATGCTGCGCAAGGATACCGAAACTGTCGTTAAGGGCATCTTATAGCGTTTTTCATTGGCAGAACTAGTGCGCACTCAGTGCACATTAAAGCCGTTGTACACTGATATTTAATCTTTAATATTTAAAGTAAAATGCAAATATTTTGATTGATAAAATACCCAATACATATTTTACCAAATAGTACAATAAAGTATAGAGGCTTTCGTGACTTAATGCGTTTATATTAAACATACACTTTACGTTAATTTGTGTACGACGGCTTTAATGTGCACTGAGTGCGCACCAGTTCTGCCAAAGAAAAACGGCACTATAGTGGCAGTATTTACCGACCGAATTCTATATCTGTCCTTGTATATATGACAATGATGATAGACAAGGATAGACATGGTTATAGGTTATATTGCATTCATTACAAAAAATCTTTTTTTGTAGGCTGTTATTCTTGGTTCTATTTGCACGATATTGTTCCTACATGTTGTCCCTACATCGCCTGGGTGTCATTATATATATATATATATATATATATATATATATATATATATATATATATATATATATATAAACTGCAGTAATTTTGTTATTGTCGTCAGATGACAGCTGTATGTAGTAAAATTTAAAAATTTTTTTTCGTTTCCGATATGAAATCGTGTGTCGCGATGTAGATTTTTGTGCGTACTTTAATTCTGTAAAAGACTTTTGCTATTTCTGTAAAGCCAATTCAAAGATAAATTAAAATGAAAAAATGTCGGTAACTCTGCCACTATAGGATCCCCTTAAGAGGATCCTATAGTGGCAGTGCACTTTAAGCACTAGTGCTGCACTTTAACTCGTATTTTATTTAATATAAATTTTTTAAGAGCCAAAATGGAAAATTCGGCTCTGTAGAGGCTTGCGGCTGATCTTACTGATTAAAACGAGCATAAATTTAATGAGATTCGTTAATTAATTTGGCTAAAATTTGGGAAAAACCGTTTTAAAGCTGCTTTGAAACGGTTTTTCCCAAATTTTAGCCAAATTAATTAACGAATCTTATTAAACTTATGCTCGTTTTAATCAGCAAGATCAGCCGCAAGCCTCTACAGAGCCGGATTTTCCATTTTGGCTCTTAAAAAATTTATATTAAATAAAATACGAATTAAAGTGCAGCACTAGTGCATAAAGTGCACTGCCACTATAGGAGCCCCTTAAGGAGTTAGAAAATCTCCGTGCTGTTCGAAGAGACGCTTTGTAGCGCTGTGATATACAATGATGACAAAGGCAGCGTGACGTCATCACTCGCGCTATTTTCGCTATTATTTTCGAGATAAGGCACGAAATGCTATTGGCAGTCTCATCAGCTGCGTTCGGGAAGCTTGCTATCACTATCGCGCTATTGGCTCCTCGAACAAAGTTCATAGCGTTTGCGTTTATAGCGTTAATAGCGTCTCCCCGAATGCACCCAGACGCGGCAACGCCGTGCAGCATAGTGCGTTGACCAATCAACAAATTTTGATTTTGCCGCAGATTAAAGCCTTGTGTCCACGATGCTAGAAATCGGTCCGAGTTTCGGTTATAAGCCGATGAAACTGCTGCTTTTCTGTAAGAGCTGCAAGTTGATTGGCTTATAACCAAAACTCGGACCGATTTCTAGCATCGTGGACACAAGGCTTAACGCAGGCGACTTCTACACTTGCGGCAGCCTTCTGATTGGTCACTCTGCCGCACGGCGTTGCCGCGTCTATGGATCAGCGACATTAAGCTGACCACACACACTTTCCGTAGAACGTAACAGTAGGATTTCGACCAATCGCGTTATGCCCGTATCAGACTACGGATTGGGATTGAGATTGGATTGAAATTTGACCAATCAGAGCAAAGTTTACTAAACTTTGAGATCAGTTTTCTCAATTCTGGGTAGCGATCATGTAACTTTTTTCCTAGAGCGGAAACGTGAAAAGTGAAAAGTTTCATGTAACTATCTCTTTCTATTAGTGTTGAATAGAAAGAGATAAACTTTTCATTTTTCACGTTCCGTCCTAGGGGAAAAAGATACGTGATCGATCCCCTGATTGATTAAATTTCAATCCAATCTCAATCCCAATCCGCAGTCTGATACGCGCTTTATTCGATTCGGGAACGTACGGCCGTACGTTTCCGAATCAAAAGTAACGCAATTGATCGAAATTCTACTGTTACTGTTACGAAAAAGTGTGTGTTTTTTTTATGTGCCCGGGTCTTTAGGCCCAGTTCAACAGTGGCCAGTTAGCTTAACTAGTAGTTAACTCTCACTCTCCGTCTCTTTCTAATCTCAAAGGTTAGAAAGAGACGGAGAGTGAGAGTTAACTACTAGTTAAGCTAACTAGCCACTGTTGAACTGGGCCTTAGCTCTAAGTAGCAATGGCCTTAAGTGTGATTGGTTGGATCCAAAGGTAAGAACCAATCACATTCTACTGTTACTTAACAGTTCAGTGAGCGCACTGAACGGTCGTGGATGCACCCATTGGCCGCGTTCAGCAGCAGACACAACTGTTGAGTTCGTCTTATCAACAAATTACGTTGATTGGTTGGTTCTAAAAGTAAGAGCCAATCATGTTCGACTGCTACTGAGCGGCTTGGTCTGCTGAACGCGCCCATTGTGCATGAGCCCTTAAGACTCTTGAGCAGAAAAGTAAAAATGGCTGGTTGGATGAGAGTTGGTCGCACCTTTTCCAGAAAATATTCGTCGGGTGTTCCTGGCGCTCATGCCAGTTCAGGTAGATATAAATGAAGTGTGTTAATTAATTAATTTATATATTATTTACGCGTTTGAAAACAACAGTATTTATATTCGCGTAAAATATTGCACTCTAGATCGCACTCTAGATTGCACGATATTATCTCTCATAGCAAAGTGTCATTTTTGTTCAAAATATTATTAATTAGGACTCGAATGTTACTCTTTCTATTTAATAATACTATGAAGGCGTATCACGTTTTATGGGTAAAGAGAAAATATATGGAGGATGTCAAATAAGTTATCAATGAACATTACATAACAGTAACGTATGCTTTTCAGAACAGACGCAGCTTTTATGGAAGAGGCTTTCATATTTCGTAGGCCTTCCAGCGATAGGACTGGCTATGGTTAATTGCTATTTGAATCATCAGGCACATCATCATGATGAACGTCCAGAATTTATCGCATATGATCATATGAGAATAAGAACCAAGGTACATATCAAAACATGTATATGAGATTAAATGTGAAAAACATGGATTTCCAAGATCTAACCCTTGTTAATTCTTACTTTACATAACTATTTTATAATATATTATTTAATTATTAATATAATATATTATTTTTAGAAATTCCCATGGGGAGATGGTAACCACAGTCTTTTCCATAATCCCAAAGCAAATCCTTTACCCGAGGGTTATGAAGAGCAATAAATGGTTCTATCTTGTTCTATCTAGATTGTGTAATAATTACGCTGAGCACTAGCATTCTTTATAACATGTATCCTGCATTATATTGGCTTGTGAACAATTCAGTCAATAAATTGATAGAGATATGACATTTATATTCTTTTTCTATACAATATTTTCTTATCCGACCACTATGATTAACTTGATGTGATTATCATAAAATCACTCCCAGTGCTGCTTATATATATATATATATATATATATATATATATATATATATATATATATATATATATATATATATTGAATTTATACGTCTATATAAAATTTTGCCGCAATTTCTAATGTTATAAACTCTGTTAAATTTAAATTGTTGAAACAAATTTGTTTTAGATATAGAGTTCAAGAATAATAGGCATTAATACAAATTCTGTTTTTTCTTTATTAAAAATGAAATACATAATGAGTTTAATTACAGCAATATAATATTATCAGAGATGTAATAAATCTACGAGATCTTTTTTTAAATCTTGTATTATAAAACATCATAAAATTACAACTTGGTTTATTGTCTAATCTGATACAAAAATATCAAAAATATAAACAAGCAAAATGTCAACCAATTTTTATAAAATAGCAAATGTAATGAGCTTGATACTTACGTATTGAGCTACTTATGTATTCAAATTACTAATATAACTAAATTACCTCCTGTTATGTATGTTATTATTATTTATATTTAAATCAAATAATTAATGCAAAATTCAAATGAGGAATGTCTCTTATAGCTGATCATAATAAAAAAATTGAAAGATATCTAATTTTCTATGTCACCACTTCTCGCAAATACAATTATGATAAACATACATACACACATACACCACACATATACATATTATTGAATTGTATTATTAAACGCATACATATTGTATTAATGAACATATACACATCACGCACGCACAAACACATCTACACTTATTATTGTATTTGCATAAGTGAATATATCGGTGCGATCCACTAGACACTTCAAACGTTTCAGAGCATTATTTTGTCCTTGTTTAACATTTGAAGCGTTTGGAGCGCTAAGTGGATCGCACTGTGTATGCGCATACACATGTACGAAATAAATGTGTGTATATAAATATATGTATAAATTTGGTTTGAACATATATATGTATATATATATTCAATATAAAATATATATATATTCAAACCGAATTAACTTGAAGTCGAACGATTGCACAGTTACAATTGAACATTATATATGAATATACCGTTATAGTTATGGAAGAAATGAAACGCTTTAGAAAATTAAATATTATTACACTCTCAACTTTTTCGTGCTATTTCCTTTTATCGTCAACAGAGTAAGAAACGTAAAATATATTAGTGTGAATTCTATATATCACATAATTTTATTTAGGAAAGTTTCGTTACAAACTAACGCGTCAACAGCTTTTATATTTAAAATATAAGTAACAATGAATACTGATTAATGACAATGAGTTATATTCTAGTCTGAGAAGCTTAAAATCTTAGCAAATTATGGAGAATTTCAAGATGCAGATATGTGTTTTTGAATTATACGTCGATACATATAATTGATGGTTTAAAACCTTTGCATTGCTTATAATGTTCCGTTTTCCAATGCAAAGATGAGCAACGTTTGGAGCAATAATGAGCTTCCAAGCAAGCTTGACAATACACCGTACTTTTGCGCTTGCAGCGTAAACAGGGCTTATTTACCTCATCCAGAATTCCCAGATTGTCATTTATGTCCAATGATTTTTCATCCTTTTCATTCAACGACTCCAAATTATTTTGAAGAAATGTAGTCGTATTTTCCATTTTCTCGAATAACGATGGTGATATACTTCTAATGTTCAAGATATTCGGCGTGATCGCGTCTTCGGAGGAGTCGCTTTTCACGGAAATACATTCAATATCGTCATCGTTTTTAGCGAAAACTTCTACATTTTTAGCAATTACTTCTTCTACATTTACGTCGACGGGAGCGTCTTCTTTTTTAACGGAGTTACATGAAGAACTTCGCGATTCTTCGATGTATTTTTGGTACATATGTTTGAGCTCTTCATTGATCGTTTTAATGTTAGTGTTAGTGTCTACTTCCATCATTTCCTCTTCCATATCTTCAGGAAGTTTTAGGCAGATTGACACCGCGCTTTCTTCCGTACTCGATGCATCTTCCGGAACTTCAAATTTCGATGACATTTCCTCAAACTGCATCTCCTCTACTTCTTCTAATAACGATTGCCTGCTATCTTCTTTTATATCTTCAAGTTGTTCCTTTATGATATCGATCGACTGTATCGTACTTTCTGCCATATTCCACTCATCTTCAAACTTCAATGGTATTTTTGGTAACAGTATCTTATTTGCTTCTAATGGTTCTTCGTTAAGTGTCTCAATATTTTGTGCTTCGGTTACAAAATCTTGAGATAAATCAGCTACGCTCTCTTCCGTACTCGATGCATCTTCCGGAACTTCAAATTTCGATGACATTTCCTCAAACTGCATCTCCTCTACTTCTTCTAATAGCGATTGCCTGCTATCTTCTTTTATATCTTCAAGTTGTTCCTCTATGATATCGATCGACTGTATCGTACTTTCCGCCATGTTCCATTCATCTTTAAACTTCGATGGTAGAACTTCTTGTAGCAGTATCTTATTTACTTCTAATGGTTTTTCGTTAAGTGTTTCAGTATTTTGTGCTTCGGTTACAAAATCTTGAGATGAATCAGCTACCTCGACCATGTTTTTCAGAACAGATAATGGCTTCACTGTAGAATCGCATTTTATCGCATTAAATGACCATACTGAACATTGCGACATACTTGAGTCATCTTCGGAACACGATACCTTATCACATTGCTCTTGCTCCTGTGATTCTCCTACACTTTCGTCAATATACAGCTTCCCAGAATCAGAATCAGAATCGTTTTCAGATGCTCTATCGTACGCTTCTTCGCTAGAATTACTACTTTGTTCGTCCATAGAATCTTCTTGCTGTTTATTTAAATACGTTGATATTGTTTCGGCATGTTTCTCATGTGTGGTATGTACCTGTGATATTTCCGTAGATTCGGATGTTTTTAATGGAGATGATCGCCATATGTTGTTTGAAGTCGGAGATGAATCACGCAATGTATTCAATGGATCACTCTGTATCTCTGTGGAATTTAATATTTCAATATTCTCGTTGACATCATCACGCATTCCAGCTTGTAAATTTTCACTAGATATTTCATTACTGGAATTATATACTTTTTTACTTTGATCTTCTGTATTATATGGGGCTCGTGATGTCGCATCGTTTCCTCCGCTATTATTTAATATTGCTACGTTAGAAGTTTTATGTACGCTTTCCGTTCCCACATTATTAGATTTTTCGATTGCATTATATCTCTTCGCAATTTCTGGTTGATCTTCCATTTTCTCAGTTAACGCATCCTGTAATGAATTCAATGAACGTTGTGCAAGAAAGTTTAATTTGGGGAATTGCTTGCCAAATAAACTCGCTGTTTTTTGACTTTGAGACTTGTTAATTTTTGCGTTATCTTGTGCTTCCGAATTCTTAGCAGACACCTCTGTAATCGAATTCTCTTCTGGTGTCCTTGTATGTCCTGGCCACGATGCTTTCAGAGACTCGTTAATTTTTGCATTATCTTGTGTTCCCGTTTCCGAGTTTTTGGCAGACACCTCTGTAATCGAACTCTCTTCTTGTGTCCTTGAATGTCCTGGCCATGATGCTTTCAAAGACTCGTTAATTTTTACGTTATCTTGCGTTTTTGTTTCTGAATTCTTGGTAAACACTTCTGTGATCATATTCTCTTCTGAACGTCCTAGCGACGTTGCTTTTGAGCTCTCAGACCGTTTTTCCATATTAGCCAATAAACTTTTTTGGAATTTTTTCATTAGTGTATCATTATTCTGCTCTTGTAGTCTTGTGTCTTTTATAAGTGGTTCCTTAACTATCGCAAACTCCGGTGTAAAGAATGATTCTTCATTTTGCTCTTCTAAATTATTCTTTATCACCGTTGATCTCGAATTTTTCGAAATATTTAAATCAATACTTTGCTCCGAAGATTGCTTTTCTAAATTCCTATTACACGTTGAACTATTCTTATTATCTCGATTAGATTGAATCTTCGTTAACTTGTCTACGAATGTTTGCATTGTGTTTTCTTGTAATACTGACCGGTTTTGTAATGTACTGTTTTTTGAATCTTTTTCGACACATTTCTCAGTGGTTTGTGATTTTTTTATCATATTTTGTATGTAATTTTTTAAATTCTGAAACAAGTAATACAGTTTTAATCTCTCATAATGTATTTGATTAAATTCCTGCTTATTAAGCGAATGTTTCAATTGGTCCGACATGAGGAAATACGAATGTATTTGATCACGCAATAGAATTTTCTGAATGTCTGTTAGAACCGCCGGATTAAAATTATAATTAAGATCTTTAATTGAGAACATAGCATCGTTTTTTTGTGCATATGTGCTTGTTGGTAAAATTAATAATGTGTTATCTTTTTCTGAGTATAGTTTAGGCATCGTATTTTGTAAAATATTTGCTCTCTGCGTGGAAGTTCTCGGAGCAGTACCAGATGTATTTTGCGATACGTTACATGCGCTCAAGGCTCCTTGATATAAATCTTGCGGATTCATAGACGATGCTTTATTTTGCATGCAATCTTTACTTTGTGACTTGGGAATTTTTATTCCTTTATTCGGCGTGTTTTGTGACATACCTTGCGATATTTCGTTAGTCGTTAGATCGATTGTACATATAGATGTATCCTTGGGTAGTATCAAGCGTTGACTTTTTTGCAACTTCTGCTGTACGTTTTGATCTGGCTGAATATTCGGAACGGAATGTGTTTGCATATTACAATGCGCAGATTGAGGTACAAAAGTGTGATAAAGCTCGTTTGAATTCAGGTAACGATTGTATTGCGCTTTTTCCAAAGATTGAGCAGGAGGCACGTTTGCATTACTTTGATTTACTGGTCCACACGAACGTACGTTAGTATTCGATGATGAAACGTTACTGGTATTTACAAAAACCTGTTGAACATTCGATACACCTGCCGGTGACATATAATGGCCTTGAACCGGATGATTCGTATTTCCTAAAGGTTGTTGCTGATTAGCATTCGGCATACGTGAGGGTGCCACAGATGGTACGTCACATGTATATTGTTGATGAATATTTGGCCTGGGTTGTCCCGAGTGTGATACTTGTAGAGAATTAGTCGAATTGCCAAATAATTTCTGCTGGTTGACATTTGAGGTCGTTGGCATCGGACGTTGCATTGTCGAATATTGCATGGATTTGCCACGATTTGGCATTTTTGCATCTGGATATGGAGCACCTCTCGAAAATGGCTGTGCCTTAACGCTCGGCAATGATTGTTGCTGATTAGCATTCGGCATACGTGAGGGTACCACAGACGGTACGTGACATGTATATTGTTGATGAATATTTGGCTTAGTTTGTTTCGAGTGTGGTACTTGTGGAGAATTAGCCGAATTGCCAAACAATTGCTGCTGATTGACGTTGGAGGTCGTTGGCACCGCACATGGCATTGTCGAATATTGCATGGATTTACCACGATTTGGCACTTTTGCATCTGGATATGGAGCACCTCTCGAAAATGGCTGTGGGTTAACGCTCGGCATTGATGTATTCGGAACTGATGCGCCAATGTTCGGATGTTGTGATGCGTTAGATTTTGCATTGTTCTGTTGTAAGATGTGTGTGATATAATTTATATAAGATTGTATGAGATCAGCATAACTGTTAAATTCCAACAGTGTTATTGGTTGATTTATTTGCGTATATTGATTGACGAAAGTTATAGCACATTCAATATCGTTCGTGCACAACCATACCATCAACTGTTTCATATCTTGGGCTATTTGCTTTATATACATACACATTTGTTGTGTGTATTCTGAGAAAGTATTTTTTGTATGCATACTTAGACGCTTGGATCGAATAAATTCGCGACAGTATCCGATGTGGGCGCAGATACGTTTTACCGTAATTTGTATTAAATTTGTGAAATCGTGGTTAATATTTGGAGTATTTGGAGTATTAATTCCGACCGGTGCAACTGGTGCATTTGCCTGAGATGGTGCCCTGCGTGAGAGATACGTATGTCTAGGAGCGCTATTATATGATGGCGATTTGAATGCTGATTGAGGTGCCAATTGAGGACGTATTGAATGAGAAGTTAATTGAGAAGATAATGAAGGATGTGTTAGGTGATATTTTAATATAGAGTTATTAGATACTAATTGAGACCGTGTTGATTGAGGGGGTGCTGATTGAAAAGGTGCCGATTGAGGAGGTACTAATTGAGAACGTGTTGATTCAGATGTTAATTGAGAAGGTACTAATTGAGGACGTGTTGGTTGAGAGGGTGTTGATTGAGCAGGAACTAATTGAGGGTGTGTTGGTTGAGGGAGTGTTAAAGGAGGTACTAGTTGAGGTTGAGGTTGAACCTGAGAATGTATCGGTTGAGGACGTGTCGGTTGAGAATGTGCTAATTGAAGAGATGCTGATTGAGGTGCTAATTGAAGAGATGTTGTTTGAGGAGGTACTAATTGAGGCCGTGTTGGTTGAGGAAGTGTTAATTGAGCAGGCACTAATTGAGGACGCGTTGGTTGAGGAGGTGTTAATTGAAGAGGTACTGGTTGAAAAGGTGCTAAATCAAGAGGTTCTGACTGACATAATGTTGAGTATGCTCTCTTTGATGGAGCCGATGCATTGAGACTCGTAGATTTCGCGACGTATGGATAACTAAACTTCTCAATAGATCGTGCTTTGCTGTGTGTCACATCCAAAGAAGTCCGTAGTAACTGTTCTTCTACATTAAGAGTGTCGTATGCAGCTTTAACTGACCCAGGACTGTTTTCAGTCGCCATCTGTGTGTTCTTCCGCTTGATAGACGATACATGTTCGTTCCCTTTTCCTCGGCTATGTCCCACATTTCCAGTTTCCTCTAAAGTAGTATTATTTTGAGAATTTTGTTCTTCATCAGTCTTTTGTTTGTCGTCCGTGGAAGTCTTTTGTAGCTGTGCTCCGAAATCAGACGTATCACACGCAAGTTTATTTGATTCAGAACAATTCTCAGTTGTTATTGCATTGATAGATTGCATTGATAGACATTCATCCCCTCCTCTTTGATTATGATCTATCGCGTTTCTACTTTCGTTTAAAATTGGATGCTCTTGAAAATTTTGTCGTTGTTGAGAATTATTTACATTATCTTTAATAGTAGTAGTAGTAGTAGTAGTAGTAAGACTAGAATCACATACGAAATCACAACCTTCAGTCTCAGCAATAACATTTTTATTATTATCTAACGGTATATTATTTTCTGGGCTTCTACTCGTGCACCTGCGCTTGAACCTTTCAGATGTTCTATGATCCATCTGAAGAAGTTTATCAAGGAGAGACCAAGTTTCTTTTAGAGAGCTTTGTGAAAACTTCCGCGATACTCGAAACTTTAATTTAGGTTTTATTTTTATTTCTATTTCCATATCGCTACTGTTATCGTCATCTACTGAATGACTGTCCGACGCATGATTATCATCGTAGTAATTTGAATTGCTTGAAGATTTAGACGAATTTGTCGTTCGTATGGAAAAATATTCGTCCTGTGTTCTTTCCGAAAAATTTCCTCCTGATGTCGATGTCGTCACTGAAAACTGATCAATTGTCTTTTCATCTTTCGTAACGTTATTATTACTTGTTAATAATAAATTTCCAACATTTTGCGACACGTCACAGCCGTCTTCTTCGCCATCGTACGATGTTGATTCATGTGCAGATGCGATTGGCACTTCCGAATTTGATGTTACATAATTTTGCATGTTTTTGTATTGCGCTAAATCAACATTTTCATCTAAATCCATTTCAACCATGGACGGTATATCTTTGCCAGATTCTGCACTTTTGCTACTGTTTTCTGTATCGGCAATTAATGAAGAATTCTCTATGTGGTGTTCTTTTGCCGAAACTTCGCTCCCTATATTTTCCTTTAAATTGTTAGGTATAGCCCCACGTTTACATAACGATGCTACATCTTCTATGTTTTTGTCTGGTGTAACATTGTGCGTAACATCGTATTTTTCAGTGCTTGTGGAAATTAAAGTGTTTTTCCCTGAGGTGAATACTTGCTTTACTTCTATTTTACTTCTTTTCTTTTCCTCATGTTCTCCTACAAAAATATCGTCATCTTCTGAGAGATCAATGTTCCTTCTAGAGTCAGAATGGCGCTTCTTCAATCGAATCGGCACAGTTGTATCTAGTGATTTAATTCCTGACGAAGAACATTCCTGACTAACGGATATATTCTCCTCTTTTGCAGAAATAGAAATAGATTTATTTTTCGGGACAGTCTTACTTTCAGAAGAAGAAAAAATTTTCCATAAAACATATTTTTTGTGAGCGAAATTCTGTGTTTCTTCTTTTCCTAGCGATTCGTCTTTCGACAAGGAAGAGCTAGATGCTGTTTCAATATCTGATCTTTCCGCAGAAATATCTCTGCGATCTGTTGACGTAACATCGTTATGAGAATCCTTTTCTAGATTTGAAGTAAAATCCTGTATAGTGCTGTTTGATGATTCTCTTCTGGATAAATCACATTCCTGGATTTTACTTTGATAAGTTTCACTAGCGTCTTTTGCGTCGATCGATGCTGCAGTTCCAGCAACAACACTTGGAATTTGTGTGTCGGACTGTTGAGACATATCTTGTAAATTCCCTGCTCGTCGAGTCTTTTCAACATCATCTCTGTGTTCACTTTCCGTTTTTTCCTCGTGGAACGGAAGCAAATTTTGATTACTACTGTGCGATGATTGCAACAAGTTGTTTCTGAAACATATAACAATGTGTTATATATAATAATTATAAATGTAATTAAAAAATCTAACAATTGTCTATAAGATATTTACAACTGCGAAATTGATAATAAACTAGGTAAATAAAATAGTTAAATTAATTAGCAAAAAAATATATGTATATGTATATAAAATGTATATTTGTTAGAGACGAATCAGGTCTGTTGCGTAATATGTGCTAATTAATACTATTTAATTAAATATCAATAGTATTGTTGGTGTCTCATTTGCGTGTACCACTTATACTTTGTTTACTCAGAATACGTATAATCTTTTGTTCCTTGTACATTGCAATAAACTTATTATTATTATTAATTAATATTACACACACATTAAGTTAATAATACTAATTATTAAATAAAAAAAAGATTCTTCTGCTTCAGAGCAGACACTTATACACATTGATTTAGAAACATTAATCAACATTTTAAAAAATTTGTTGCAATATTCACGTAGAAACGCTGATCAAGACACGCTGCACTCAATCGACGATTATACGTATTATTACAAGTCCTGGGACGAACGAAAAAAATATCGCGAAATCACCTGCTTGCAAAGGAATGCTCGGAAGCGATGCTCCGCTTTCGAGACTCAGTTCTCTTCTTTTTAATAATGTCGTCGTGTTTAGTTTCGGATGTTCCAGTCAGCAATCCCGAATCGTCTACGGGTTTCCCGTAAGTTTTATATTCCATGATCACGTCAAAAGGCGAGAACCATTCGCGAAAATCCGGATTCCGGACCTTCTCGCGAGTATCGCATCGAAGTATATTTCGTCGTGAAACAGACGGCGGGATGCTGCAACGGAACGCGCTAGTTTTGTCCTATGATAGGATATAGCACTTTCCTCGTGCGGCTTTTTGTCAATGTATCATCGCAGGATCTGTTTTTATTCCAGTGTCGGATTCGCAAACACGACACGCGAAGACAATGATCATCGTCAGAGCAAATTAGATGTGGCTGAAAAACACAATTGCCGTGTACTTGTTATTCCACTGCTTATAGTAGTACGTCGAAGGAATCGAATATCGCTGAAACAACGAAATTTATGTATTATCGCGACAAATTTGACATTTGTTGGACTTCAAGACTAGCTAATTCTTTTAGAGGAATAAGAAAAAATGTTTTTTGGGCTTTTTAATCCTATTTATTATATTTATTTTCGTAGTCTTTTAAATTTAATTATATCTGTGTTTTCTATTTTGTTAATTATTATCATTTCATATTTTCTTAATAATAATTCTCAATAATAATAAAGCTTATAGTCATGGTCATTATAAGTACTTCATAGTACTAGTACGAAGATTTACCATTCCAGATAAAACTCCTAAAGATTTTTTGATAAAAAATGTACATAATTACACATAAAATATTTTTACATATATTTTCTGTCTCTTGTATAATCTTTATTTGTATATGTAGAAAAAATAATAAAAAGAATAATTAAAAAATAGCTTAAAAAATTGCGATTAAATTATATAATATTCTACATATAAATCATATATGTATAAATGTTTTATATATACGATTATTATATTTATATATAATTATGTCTGAGTATTTTTTTCTCATTTCCTCAAATTAGAGTTTTTTGTAGCAATTTTATTACGTACTTTATTTTAAATGCTAAAAGAGATGTCTTCGGATCATTTTTCGTTTTCTGCTGGAGTTTTGACAATTGCGATGCTCGTTTATCACAAAAAGACTGCTCGAGAATCCTGCCCTTCAATCCCTTCGTTATAATTAGAAAATCAGAATATGTACAGATGTTGCAGCATAATTAGAAAGCACAATATAGATTCTAGTAAAATTAAAATAAACATACGTAAACATACATTACAAAGATCACATATCGATGTTACGATTTTACATCGCGATCTATCTTACATTTATTATTTTATTAAACGTCTCATATAGATAATCTTTATAATACTTCAGTTATCATAACTCAATGGCTATTCTCTGCATAATGAACAAATAATAATGTGTCACTAGAGAAATGTAGTGATGGGATTAAGTGTCTTGCAATTAAGTAGATTTAAATTTATTGGCGTAGTTTTAAACTCTTTGATTACTTCGAAAAATAAAAGCAATATTTCAAGTATACTCGAACTTAGGCGAAATGGGTTCAAATCTTTTATGAATATTTCAAAAAACAAGAGTATTACTCCAGGATTCGAACCTGAAATATGTTCAAACCTTTTATGAGTACTTTATTAGAAATTTAATATGTAACATGTGTCATAGTAAATATATTAATTTAGTAAATGTGTATACACTTACTAGTCAATATATACACACATATACAGGATGTTTCCTTAAAGACCGCTTTATAACTATATAGCGTTATTCATTATGAAAAATTGAGTTGAAAAGTCCTGAGCCATTTTTTTCTCTAATGTTTAATAAAGCAGTAATTATTGAGTATAGAGTCAATCCACTCAATGCCGTCTTTTAGCCGACCGTACGTCAGTGAGCCACGTGTCCGTAGTCTACGCTCACGCATACTACTAGGCTGATAGACAGTAAATGTAGTAATATAATGTATTAATATAATAAATTAACATAATTTTTTCTGTTATACTTGTGTACATTGACTAGTAAGTGTATATATTTACTTACTGAATTAACACATTTGCTGTAACATATAGGTACACACAAATATATATCTCTTTATAATAATATAACATTCAAATACTACTTGTAAAAGATTCGATTCTTTACTTTCTTTATCTTTAGAGAAACTACTTATAAGTACATTTCAAATCCTGCAGGCATTTATTCTAAAATTTGAAATTAACTAATCCGGATTCGATTACTTCGCAAGTATAAAGTATCATATATTATTTCTTATGATGAATATTACTCGAATCCAAGAAAACGAAACTTGATTATTGGATTTGACTCGGATTTTCAAGCACATATTGAATTAATCCCATCCTTAGACAATTAAATGCTAAATAATTTCAATGGGAAAATTTTCAGTAGAATATCTCTCGTCAGTCACTAAAATTATCTTCTCGTTATTAATCGCACCAATTTCGAATATTAACTGTCGTGCAGAAAATATTTATTTACTTGCTAATCCTGCGAAAACAATGCGACGAAATAGCGAACGTCTAGCCGGTACGAAGGTTTCGTCCACACTATCGGTATTTGTTTTGTAGCCTTTGAGAGCGTCACGGTCACAGCGGGACCGACATAAACGCAAGGGAGGGGTAAAGTAACACAAAACGAAGTAAAAAAAAAGAGAAGTATTAAGTGTTCTCTCATCGCATAGAGCTAAGGACCCCTTCGAAAACACTTCAAAAGCATCTGAAAGCACTTATTATTTTTGAAATTATGAGAGTTAAAAGTTATATCTATAATAGTATAATAAATTAAACAGTGAGAGAAAAGTGAGATATATTCTACATACGTGAAAAGTATTGGAGTATTTTTTTTTAGTAATGCCAAAATTTTGTTGTCATGCCAAGTTTGATAAACTATTTGATAAAAAACTGTTTTTTATGATCCCTGATTCACATTTCTCTCTAAATTTTAATTTAAAAACTGTAAATTGCTATAACTTGTTATAAATACTGTACTTTGAAAAAGGTATTTTACAAAATGTTATAAAATTATATAAATTATATATATATCAATTTGTATTAATTTTCAATTATTAACCTTTAGACTGTCGGGAAAGCCATTTTTGTGGCTCTTGAGTGTGACAATAAGTTATTGTGATATTTAATAAATACTAAATATATTAATACACACACACTGAGTCGTTCTATTCATTACCGGTGACTGTACATGTATTGTCGCATACGGGCTACGCTGCCCACGCAATGCGTTCTCTGCATGAGCATGCGTTTATATTTATTCATGTTGTCAATACTGCACTTAAGCCCCTTGCACAATGCCAGGCAATAGGAACAGGAAATAACCAAAAAATCGTCAATTACAACCTAAAACATTCGAATACTATGATTGGTTGGCAACAGGCAATTAGGTACAGAATTGCCTGTGTCACTGTTATTCTGCATTTATACATGATTTCTGATTTCTATTCCCTGTTCCTATTGCCTATTGCCTGGCATTGTGCAAGCGACACTGAAAAACCACCAATACACTATTTTTGACGAAAAATTTTTTTATTTGACCGTATGTTCCCCGCGCAAGCCACTTTTGTGACTCCGAACAAATATCGACATTTTGGTTATGTTATTCATATAGATAAATTTATCGGAAAAAGGACACTATTTTAATGAAAAAATTCCAGCAGTTTAAAGGTTAACTCATATATTGATTTTATACATATTTTTACCAATTGCAGCAACTTTTCGTTATGATTTGGAAAAGAAACAAAGTTAGCACATATTTCGCAGCAAAAATGATTTTCTTATTACTTTATTTAAATTAATGAATATTACTCGTGCGTAACAAATAATTGATTTGAATGCTGATACAGTTATAAATTATGTTTGAGTGAAGTATAACCAAGTATAAATATGATCTGCAGTCCGCGTAGTGATATTAGAAACTTACTCGCAAGATAAGGAAACTGACAGTCGTCTAAGAACCACGTACGGTTTGCTTGCTAGCTGTACCAGTCCCCTTCGTATTTTCCGTTTTGATAGTCCTAGCTTCTGTAGATTGTCCTTCAGCTGAAACAATCATCATCAGATATTTCAGCATATTCCAGCGCGCGTTCCAATATACATTGCTGGTTAAATCTATAGTGTAAGTACATTACTAATATAACTAAATTAATACCCCCTGTTATGTATATGTTATTGTTATCTATATCTAAATTAAATAATTAATGCAAAATTTAAATGAGGAATGTTTCTTATAGCTGATAATAAGAAAAGATAATAAGCTGCGATGATCATAAGAAAATAAAGAAAAAATTGAAGATATTTAATTTTCTATGTCATCACTTCTTGCAAATATAATTATGATAAACATAAACACTTACACTACATATATACATATTATTGAATTGTATTATTAAATGCATACATATTGTATTAATGAACATATACCAGAGCGAAAGATGATAGTGGTCATTAATGCCGCGCGCACCTACAAACACACATCAAACACTTATTATTATTGTATTTGCATAAATGAATATATATGGGTGCATCCACTAAATGCTTCAAACGCTTCGAAGCTTTATTTTGTCCTTGTTTAACATTCGATAAACAATAAGGATGAAATGTTTCCAAAAGCGTTTGGAGCACCAAATGGATCGCACCGTGCACTCCTAAACTATAGATTTTGATCGCTGACAATGGGATATCGAAATGCAGCCCTGTATGTCCTGTGTTTTCTTACCTTTACATTACACTAAGCGCCTTATATATAATTTCTACAGAATACAAGAAAAGCACCCATTACACTATACATCTCAAAATTTATCTAGAAGAACTTCATACATATTCAAGCATGCATCAATAAATTTGTCATTACCAGATAAAATAGATTTTTGTCAAACTTTATATTATTCTCTATTGGAGCTGAAAAAATGAACTTCACGACAGAAGCGTGCAGTGCTAGATATGCTAAAAGAGATTGCAAATTATATGCAAATTGTAATGAAATCGCGATTCAACATTTCGGAAAAGGTCGCGGAATATTCCAGTGCGCGTCTTACAGGCTTGCCGAATCTAGCACGGCAGTAAAATCGGCAATTAAGGCTCCTGGTCCCTCTTGATGCTGTCCTTATTTAATGACGAAATTCTTGCATAGTATTTCCAAATAAAAAGATATTTGCACAAAATAACACTTCAGATCACTTCAGTACACTTCAAAAATATTCCGAGTTTTATCCATTTCCCCTGACAGTTAATAAACAGTCGTAAAATGAATGTAATGCAAAGCCTAACTATATACAGGCTTATGCGCAGGACAAAAGTAACAGACTGTTACTTTTGTCTCGACTTATATTTTTGCCACAATTAGTCAAATATTCATTGTTATAAAATAACTTAACCTCTAAATATGTATCAAACTACTTAAAGGAATAGTGACTTATTTATAATATTTATAATAAACAATAAATAAGGAGGTAAATCAAATTTCCAATGAAATATTGAGAAAATAAGAAAACACGAAATTCTTACTTTGACCGTATTTTTATGGCATCGACACAAGACACACAACTTCTCATGCTGACAGAACTTCGAGCGTTACTGAGGTGAGGGAAGGGTTCAAAAGACATATTATATAACAGCGGATAGATTCGTATCATGAATACATGAATGTTATTTTTTTAGTAATCGCGTTTGTTACGTTCATCCCGCGTTACTTTTGTCCCTGGTCTCCCTACTCTATTATTATGCAAATTTTTAGATTTATTTGAATTTCCGAGTTGCCGAATGTCCCTTGTGAGTAACAAAAAAAAGCTCTTCTTTTTATGTTAGGTATATCCTTATTACTAGGGCTGGGTTCGAAAACTTTACTCGGATATGCGCACCGCGTCATTCTATCTTTGTTACTTACTAAAAGTTAAACAAGGACAGAACGACGATGGTGTGCACCCGAGTGAAGTTTTCGAACGCAACCCAGGTAGCAAAAAAACATATTTAAGCGATATAAATGATTCTAGCTATTCTATGTAAAACGCAAAAACCAAAAATTTTCTTTTTTAGGAGAACCGGTGCTATTGCCTGTTAACTAGAACTAAACCAATATTTCACAATTTTGTCCAAAATGCCGGTCTTTTTATTAAAAATATTATAGTTTTTCCTCAAAATTTTGTTGGTATTTTATAATTATATTTAAAAAAAGAGAGAAAGAGAGAGAGACAGAGAGAGAGAGAGAGAGAGAGAGAGAGAGAGAGAGAGAGAGAGAGAGAGAGAGAAATAGTTCCGAATGACCACTGCTTCCGATTGATCTAGAGTTTTACACAGAAGTTGTTTTCGATGTGAGAAATAAAGTGCTCGTGGTTCCAACTTTGGGAAATTTTTAATCCCCTGCGGAGTTTTAAAGTGTATGCGTAGAGGCCCAGAGGCAGTAGGTTCTGCCCCCCTGCGGAGGGCTCCACTACCGTTAAACTAGACACATAGTGTGCAAAGTACATGCGTAAACTTTCCACGCATGGAAAGTTGTAAATCCATGCATCTCGTTTCATGCGGAATGTGTATGCGTGGAGGCAGAATTCGCTCAACGTGCGCGGATCAGTTCGGACGTGTTTTGTCCGGAAATTTTTTTTTTCTAAATATTGCGACTGTTACTGTCTGCATTGATTCCCACTCAGACTTTCAGTGATTTCCATTTAGACTTCGTCCCGCTAACATATTCCAGACTTTGTTAAACAAACAGTGGCAAATGCTGGCCGTATTGTCTGCTGAAAAGCGGCAGGAGCCAATTTAATAGAAGAAGAAAAAGCGTGGAGGCAGTAAATCCGCCCGCTGCGGGGGGCTCCACCTCCAAAAAGACTAATCTAACCCAATCCAATTGTTGTGTGGATGGAAAAGTATATGCGTGAATACAATAGATTTACACTTTCCCACAACAAAATTAATGAAAGTTCAAAGATTTATTACTTTTACCAAAAAGTCTTAGTTACAATTACCGGTAAAATTGATCAATTTGCTATAATTTATCATTTTATCATTTACCACCGCATGTTGAAAATTATACATAATAACCGATAATTATATATAATTATCGAATTTATCACTTTTACAGTAACATATATATCATATAGAATTGATTTTAGTCAATAAGATCTGTCATAAAAAAAAATTTTTTTTTCTTTATTTCCCAAAGTTGATGGGACCACGCACACTTTATTCTTCACATCAAAAACAATTTATGTGTAAAATTTTACACATCGGGAGCAGGGGTCATTCAGAACTACACCCGAAAACGAATAAACGTATGTTTATTGTAGTTCAGACAATAGCCACTACACTTCTTCTGAATAAGAAAATGTTTGCGTTTCAAATACCTGAAATCATTTACATCGTCCATATACATTTTTTGCGAGCTCTTAGTGACCAGGATAGATATAACATAAAAAGAGCATTTTTATTACTTAGAAAATAAAAATATATTATCTTAAAGTAAGGATAAAAGAACATGCAAAGCGTGTTTATTATAGCATTATTCGCTTTTTTTTTCACTACAAAAAAATTCTTGAAAAATACCTTTTTTTATGACCTTTCAAACCAGAATATCCCTTTAAGGAAGATAAGCGCTCTTAGATTCTTCTCATAAGAATCGTATGTAAGCAAACCGAGTCTGCTATATATATTTTCCATTTTTTTTAATGGGATTTTATTAAAATGTTTCTTTATTATTTCTGTATTACAGATTTCTGAATTAACAAATAATTTATCCTTCTCCGTATTTAAACTTTCGCCCGTGAACATTTTCTCAAAATAGTTTTGCGCTTTATACGACACTGGACATGAATTTGCAACGTGATGTAACTTGAGAGCCATCGTGCACAACGCAGCACAGATGAGATCATTCTTAACGATAACGAAATTCTTTGCATTTCTCGTCACGCTTATATGTCTCGCATCTTCTTCGTGAAATCTAACATCAGTTGTATACCTTCGAAATTTCACACATTACACGTAATATTAAATTCGTAATATTATTTTTAACGATGTTTTTTTTTATTGGCCAACTTAGACCCGGAGGGACTAACGGCCATTTATTGAAGGAAAAAGAACGATATTTTTTTGAACATCGTTATAAAACGTGTTTCAACATGTTTAGAGTTTCTTTTATATCACTTTTTCTTCTTCTTTCTTGCACTTGATGTAAAAAAAAGGTAGTTTCGAAGGCAGGTAGTTTCTGTCTTCGAAAGGAAACCCTTAAAATAAATTTCCCTTCGAAACTACCTGCCGATCGTCATTCGTCGATAAAGTTAAGAAAAGTATCCTCTTCTTTATCGATTATTGTGGGATTTTATAACAAAAGATGAAACGACGGAAACACAAGAGCGAAAAATGGCAAATCTTCTTAAAGGAGGTATTTAGAAATATACTTAGTCCATCCGCACAATCAAATGTACATATTGTGCAGACACTTCCTCTCGTACTAAACGTTGAGAGTAACATTTACGAGCTAAATAAAACCACAAACGTCTGATAATAACCGGTTTCTGATATCTCTCTTATTTTTTCCTCTTCGTCCAATTAACGGAATATAATAAAAAAGGAAAGATGAGTCATTATATATCAGGAAAACACGCTTCCGGTGATAGAAAACATGAATAATTATAGCATGCAAATGAAATAGCTATGCTATTTTAAAAATAATTGCGTTATTAATATTTTTAGCATCTTGTTGCAAGCATGGCAATATAAGACGTAAGAAAAATTGATA
This sequence comes from Temnothorax unifasciatus, assembly GCA_030770225.1. NCBI lineage: Eukaryota > Metazoa > Arthropoda > Insecta > Hymenoptera > Formicidae > Temnothorax > Temnothorax unifasciatus. The sequence goes on from JASTWK010000752.1 coordinate 44,966, forward strand.
TCAGTGAAATGAATGTGGAGAAGACTATCTAGTTCAAAATGTTAATGCATTTCGTTCTGATTTTACATAATAGTAAAAAGTATATATTTATACACTTAATACATACAGTTACTCGCATATTAATATTCGGACATCATGATTTTTGAGAAACCATTACTTTTTAAACATAGTTTTTGTTAGAATAAAGATTGCATGGTTTTTTTAAATAAAATAAACACTCATTATATAATTGTCAGACACTTAACAGAAACTTAAAATTTATTTATTCATTTATTTAATTAATACAGTTTTAAACATATTAAACAGTAAATAAGATTTATATGCTTAATTCTGCTGCCGCAAAAATATTCGGACACTCAATATACTTTATGATTTAGTGATTCTGGGAAATCGGTTAGACTATTTCTTAAGCTTGTTTGTAAACACGAAATGTGTGGCTTAAATTTCGATATGAGTCAGTTTCACTTAAGCATTCCTACAGACTACATGAATTAATAATTAACGCTAAGAATAAGACTTAAAGGTAAAAATATTTCGTTTGATAATTGGCAGCTTGTTATTTAACATTATGAAAAAGGCAAATCGTATCAAGAAATCGGTAAGTTACTAATTCTGAGTAAAAGCATATGGTAGCAGACATTATAAAAAGATGTGTTCTTGAAGATCGCATTGAATCAATACTTCAGAAAGGACGAGGATAAGCGTAAAATTGTTAGAAAAATAAAAAAAGTGCTTCAACGTTGACCACAGAATGATTTGAAGAGACTGGCAAGAAAGTACATCCTGATACAGTTCGTCGAGCATTAAAAGAAAATGATTACAATGGTAGAATTGCTTGTAAAAAGCCATTCATAAATAAGGCGAATCGTAAAAAAAGATTAATTTTCGTCAAGGAGTTTATTTCTAAAAAGCAAGCCTGGAATGATATGTTATGTTCGCCGATAAAAACAAATTTAATATTCTTGGATCTGATTAAAAATAATAAAATAAACGAAGAATTAAAAATAAAAAATTTGAGACCAACCATGAAACACGATGGCGGAGGTTTAATGGTTTGAGGTTGTATGTTGACTAGAAAATTAGGCGAATTGGTTTTCATTGATAAAATTTTAAATAAAAATAAATATTTAGGTATAAAAACAAGAACTTTACCCATTTTGGGCCTCTCGTATCTAGTAATGAGTCGCATATTAATTAATAGATTGGGTAGATTATGGAAAACGTGATATTTATTGCTGAAAAGGCTGCCGGAAGCTGCAAATCGCTTAAGAAATTAAGTTTTTTCATCTCACGATTCTAATAAAACATAAATATTATTTGCCCACCATATATTACTTCCACTTATCCCATCCGTACACATATCACCTCCTACCCCCTTCTTCGTACATAGGTAGAATACGATAACTACAGTCATGGATATCTTATCATAAAAAGCAGATAAAACTTATATTTTTCGAGATATATTTCGCCATTTCGGGACTTTTTGAACATCCTGTATAAGTATTATGGTATACATAATTATGCCATAGTAGTTTATATTACGTCTAATAATAATCTTTCATTTTAGCTAAATCTTGTTACTAAACACGAGAGGCCCAAAACCTAGATAAAAATGGGCAAGGTTCTTTAATAAAAAGTGCTAATAATATGAATATAGAAAAAAGTTTCTATCATGATAATCGCATCGTACTTCTTATATGGTACATTAAAACTCCTGCTCCTGAATAGGATGTTCTTACTGACGAACAAATTCTCCGATAGCGTGAACTTTTTTCAAACATCTCTTAACTGACTTAACTTTTTTAAACGATCAATACTTTACTGTCCTTGTTAGGATCTTATCTGTTTTGTAATGTAAGTTGTGTATTTTTCTTTTCAGTACTTTACTCTGCATCTGATCTCTTGCTGATGTTATAATTAAAATTATACTATGTATACTAAAGAAAGCTCTCTAAATCCCGCTTATACATAAATAAATAAATAAATAATGATCCCAGACGGTGGAAAGCATAAATTGCGAGAATATCAAGAATTCAAGAATATTTATTATATAGGATGTCCCATTTTAACTTTCGTACCGTAATATCTCGGGAACCAATGATTTTATTGAAAAATGTTTTAGACAAAAGTTGTGTGGTTTGGAGGGGGCCGTTAGATGAGCTGACTAAATTTTAGGTCCGACGCCCACTTTAGATCCAATAAGACCCAACTTGATTTTCTTTAATGGAAATTGCAATTTTTTTATTGTATCATCTTTTTCTACTAATTAATTTGAACAACTTTTGTCTGAAACATTTTTCTATTTGCCTAATACTTTTTGAGATATTCAAGGAAAACTTGGTAACTTTTTCAATATTTAGCTTACGATATCTCGACAATTGTTTGTCGGAGGAAGAAGTGGTACAGGGCTTTTTGACTTGATTTCGTCTTAAAAATATGCTATTGTAATAGTACTCCAATTTTTTTTAAATATTTGTATATACATGAAAGCTCCAAGGAGATGCATACATCCTGAAATATCACGATGCAAAAGTTAAAATGGGACACTCTGTATAATTACCCTAAGGTATTATATCCTCCACTACGGTTACCATATTTAAATCCTACAGAAAATTTATAGGATTTATCGTATATTTGGAAACTATTTCTAACATGCTCAAATGATTGCAGCATGTTATTTAACAAGAAGGTTATTCAACAAAATACTAAATTATTATTTCGTTAATATAAATATAAATATTGTATTTATATTATTTGTTTTGTTAAGTGTCCGAATATTTTTGCGACACCAGAATTAAGCACAATCTTATTTACTGTATTTAAAACTCATTTAATACGTTTCAAACTGTATTAATTAAATTAAAAAAATTTACGTTTCTGATGACCATAATAAATGTTTATTTTATTTAAAAAATCATGAAATTTTACTACAACAAAAAAACTATGTTAAAAAAAAAATTCTCAAAAATTATGATGTCTGAATATTAAAGCAAGTAACTGTATATAACGTGCTCGCGTACATGATGTATACAACATCCTAATATGTAAAATAGCAATACTGGTTATTGATTTAACAGTCAATCCATATTTTACATACGCGCTTGTTGCATATATTAACGCCACAACACGATTTTATTCTTTTTCTATCGATGCGTTTCCTGTCTATACATAAAACATATTGAAAAATAAATTTTTAACTGAATCAGTCGAATGAACATTGAAGGCATTTTCATAAGCGTGATGATGTATGTCGGTCGACGTCGCGGTAAGTCCTAAAAAGATAAGCGGGCACTTTGAATATAGTGTAACATAACACCCCTTTCTATATCAGCAGAAGACCAGCGAAATTTAACACCGAGGTTTCTTTTTACAATATGAATCAAATTAAAATGCATAAGTGTGATTTATAATCAGCATACTTGAACACGAGACTAAACGTACAGGTGCGTCGATTCTGCAAATAAATATAAGATACAAGCGAAAGATGCGCGTAATTAAGAGTCAGTTTATTTAAAGGCAGAAGATCACCCTGCCTTTAAATTATGTGCCGTGGGCACACAAGTCTTTTTATCTTAACTCTAGGTGTACACACTAGGGTCTCCGAGACGCCAAATAAAGTTTGAAACTCTATTAAATAGGGGGGATAGGACCGCCTTGTAAAAAAAAGTTTGAAGTTTATGCGGCAATATTTAAGCAGCAAATTTTTTTGTACTTTAAAATTTGCTCTTTCAAAATCTGTAAAGTTTTCTTGATTATCTCTATTAACAAAAAAGATATATTATTAGATAATTTTTTCATCAATTACAGTAAAATGACATTTTTTCTACACTTATGAGTGATTACAATTTTTCAAAGCGAGTTTATTGGTACTTATTATAACTTTAGACTAATTTTGAATAAACGTACATACTTTTCAGTTTATTTACGATCTGAAGAAAAAAAAGGCAATCAAAATACAATGACTTTCTTAAAAGTTATAGTGAAAAAAATAGCAGGGGTCCTTCAGACCCCAGTGTGTCATCTACGTATGCGAGAAATAAGTGTATATACCTAGGATTAAGATAAATATTATCATAATGACGAACGTATGTTTAATATGTGCGTTAGATGATACAACTGCACAAACATAGATCATAGATGTTTAAGCTGCGGTTATCGACACTTCTTTTTCGAAATAAGTAGTAAATAATTCTCAAAATAATCATAGATAAAATTCTATAACATTTATTTAAATACGTCTGATGTGTTTATAATAAAGGTTTCCAACCTTTTTTGTCAAGAGGGGCGCATTAAAATTAGTACTGACTGGAGAAGGGGAAGGGCAAATAAGTGTTTTATTTTTGAAAATCACAAAAATAAAATATCTTTATTTTAAAATTCTCTTATATTATAAGAGTCCTATCAAAACAAACGCCTCGAAGCTAAAAGTTACGGAGCTGTACAGATGTGTAACGCTAGCCGAGCTGTATTTATTTCGCAATAAATTAGTTCTTTCAAATGAGCTTGTGTTTAATTTCCGGCGGGAGAGCACGGAAGCGAGTGCGAGTGCGAGTGTGTGAGTGTGCCACAGGCTCGATACTGCCGCGAGCGTAACATTGTTACGCGCTGAGTTTCAATATTTACTACCGATACTGAAGATCTGTACGTGATCTGTAAATCATAAATTTTCAATACTGACAATGAATATCGGAACGCAGCTTGGGGGCTCGTCCGGGATCAAACGCTGCGTAGTGACGATGGAATATTGTTATATCACGATGACGGCAATTAGGTCCAGCAAGAGACCCTTAGGCGGATACATCGGAGCCTACAATGGAAACGGCGCGCGGCGCGGCGTGCAAGCCGTGCAGCAAGAGATAAGCGGAGAAAGATCGAGTACGCGATGATGCTGCGCTTGCGAGAAGAGGAGCGTCTTTAGAAAAATACCCAGCTAACCCAGGTAGCAGAGTGATGTCAAATGACGTATTAATAACGTCTTGATGATATCTCTAATGTCAATAATATGTCATTAAAATGTCTTTAGACATCATTCTGCTACATGTATCCCTATTCTGCAACTCTTAACGACAGATTCGTTATCGTTATATTGTTGTTGCGCAGATGTAGATATGTGGTAAAAAAACAGCGCAACGACAATAGAACGATAATGAAGCTGTCGTCAAGAATTGCAAAATTACTCCTCAGGGAAATTCTTTCTTATAATTTCCCTGGGAAAACGGATCTCGTACTAGTTGACGTCAGAAGCGAGAAAATATATAATAAAAATTCTTGAATGAATATATTCAAATGGAAATATGTTTCAATAAAGCAACACTTGCAATCGATAGAACCGACTTGTAAAATATATCGAAAACTCTCCTTTTGTTTCGTTAATTAATAAGTAACCATATATCTAGAAATGAATTATGCATAAATATGAATTAACCAAAAACGAAATAAGCTATGTTCACAACTAATGACAACTGTTAAATTCCCAGATAGCCAAGCGTGATAGAGCATACTAATGCATTGAGCTGCATTGCATGTATTTTCATATATTTGCTGTAAATTTGCTGACATCGAAATAGAACACGTTACAAATACAGTTACATGACTGCTTATACGCGCAATCAGTTGACGCAATTTCAAGAGCAAACGGTCCGCAATATTGGTACGTTATGTTTTCTGCAACATGTCAGCAACATGACAGCAATGAATGATTCATCGTTCCATCTTGAGCATCATGATGCAAACATGACGGCAACAACACATATATAATGATTTCCATCCGTTATTGTGTATATGTCATCAAGCTATGAAGTTTTTTAATTGTATCTCGTTGCTAACGAAGTGTTGACAATATGAAATTGTCACAAATCTCTCACAAATTGATGCTGTCACGTTGCAATCAATTTGCTGTTAATAGAAATATAATTCATATGAGTTCAAACCGACAAGCGTAATGCTGTCTCACCTTGTCCCGAGTTTGTCAAAATTAGTTGCATTAACGACAAGCTGCTTGTTGGCAACATGGCAGCAAACTGGCACAGCATTTGGCTATCTGGATTAATAATATTTATACATATAGAAATAAATATAAGGCGGCAGTGTGGTTTAGTGGTAGAGCGCTAGATAATCCTCGTAATCTGAGGAACCAGGTTCGAGTACACTAGAGCCATGTGAACATGGAAAGTTTTTTCCGAAAGCTGCGCCCTCCATGCAAAATAGGCTTTTGTGCGGAGCAAACTGGGCTCAGTCTTTCGGAAAGAGATATTAAGCCGTTGCGCGTTGGTCCAAAGGGTTAAGGATGTTTTATATAGTTAGGCAAAATGTAACGAAGTTGATGAAAATTTAATATCATATTCTGTATACTCTTTCAAAGTTCAGGGCCAAATTTCAAATCGATTCACAATTTTGATAAAAAGTTATCAATTGAAAATCCGTTTTACAAAGGGTTTTACAGAGAAAAGTGTAAACATTAAAAAATGTAACCAATATAATAATATTTTACACACAAACAGATCATCAACAAACAAAAATATAGCAACAAAATTTGAAACGATTTACAACAATTTTTTTTGAAATATTTTTTGAAAAAAAAAAAATAGTAGTAACAGTTATTTACATTCACTAATCTACGTCTTTTACATTTTATTAGATGTTCCGTAACTATTTATATACATTTTTTTGTCTTTGGATCCCTGGAGAATTAATATCAGAGTTTTTAATATTTCCTGCATACTTTTGTTGGGACTGTACCTATAAAACATCCTTAAGTGAGAGGAGAACGGTAGTATTGAATGAGAATTTAATAAAGGGTTGGGAACGTCCCTACAAAACGCCTTGCAACCCTGAGGGGAGTCAATAAACGTATTTATCTTTTAGAAATAAATATGATGATTAATTTCTTCCTGAAACAAAAAGATTATAGTTTTCCGTATATTTTACTATTTCCAACCTGAGATAGTAATGGTGAGTGAACAGGAGCCCGACACTTGACGGGTCGGTTTTGTTGCGATCGAAAGTTCTTCTCGTAATTCGATTTAATTGCGCGCACAAACCGCTGGAGAGACGCATCTAAAATTGTGGCTTTCACTTCGTGTTTACAGGAAAAAACACATAAGATTTTGAAGTCCATATATGATTTAGAAAATTTGGAGTACGCGGAGCTGAAATCAAAATTAGAATTGCGTTTCGGAGAGGGATTTTTATCTCAGAATTATTATTCATAATTTACGAGACAAAAATTCGGGAAGGATTTAGTTTTTCTTGGTTCGGAACTGAGAAGGTTCTTGTTTAGCCTTCTTAGCCGGTGTACTACTTCGCGATAACAGTTAAATCGTTTGTGCTCAATTTATTTCAGCTCTTTCGGACGTATTTGTAAGAAAAACTCTTCAACTGGAGGGGATTACTTCATTAAAATTGGTAGTGGGAAGAGCAAAGGCTGTCGAAATAATTCATAGGGATGGTTTTAAGAGAGGGAGAAGGGAAAGGGAGAGAATATGAGGGGGAAAAAAGGAGGGTATGGATGAAAGGGATCCTGGTGTGGTAACAGCGCCAACCGGAGAGAATATTGGACCTGTCGAAAGCTGACAAGGGGAAGCTTAGGTGACTCACCCTGGAATTTCGATGCCAATTTTTTTGGTTATTCTGGAGGTAAAAAAAAGAAATACGTGTCCCGGCGTTTGATTGAATAGGCCTTAGTTTCGGAGTAATAAATTTGTGAAAATTGAAATTTATTTATTTTTATTTATTTTGATGATACTGATATAGGGGAGGGTGGGGGAATTGGGAACACTTAACTTCTAACGCTCAAAAATAATAGAGAAAAGTTATAAACTAAATCAACTTTTATTGCTACATAAACTTTGGTTATCTATGTACTTAGTAGTCATAAAAAAAATTCTTAAAAATTTACGTTTTAATAAAAATATAAACAAAAACAAAAACATTGCCGTTCCTATTTACCCGATACCCTATGGGGTAATTGAGATCATCCCGCGGGGGAAATGGGAACGGTATGGAGTAATTAGGAACGACGGTTAATCACGACATATATATCACACATATAACCTCTACTAGTCTCATCGGAAGTACATTGTTCATGTGCCCAGAGTTGGCAAACGGCGCACTGGATCCAATCTTCTTTCGGTGGAGATTGATACTTTTCGTAGCACATTATGCAGTAAAACTCAAAAACAATAAAAAATTTAAAACAATTTGTAAAGTTTAAACATTTTTACACAATCAACCAGCAGCACTATGGGTAATTAAGAACGCAAGGAGTAATTGGGAACGTTCCCAATTACCCACCTGACACCGTTCCCAATTGCCCGAAGTAGTCAATATACATCAAAATGGTCGCCACTCTCAACAGCACTTTTGGTTAACTTCAATTTACGTGGGATTTGAAAACAGATAGTGCGTGCATGACAGTAACAAAATATGGTGTCTTTGAACTCAAAAATATGATACTTACATCTATTATAACAGACGACAAAAATTATATCAAAAATACAAAAAAAATTGTTCGACTTACCGTGACAGCACGCGTGCGTCCTTTCACTCTCACTGTCGCGTACGCAATGAGTGGCACTGCATGCAGCCGTTGAATAGATTCGGGACGGTGTAGTGCGAGGGGATGTATTACTTATCTAGCTGTTCCCAATTACCCCACTCTCCCTAGTATGCAAATTTTCGAAGTAGAAATTTTATTATTACATTATAAACATTAATGTAAATTTAATTTTAAGGGACTTTTAATTCAAGTAGTAATATTGGAAATAATAAATAAGTAATAATAATATAAGTTATTTGTAATGGATAACATATAAAGATAACGTATTCGATTTTTCAATCGTTTAAATTTAAAATTTTATTGGAAATAATATTAACAGTATTTTAAATTTCTAGTTTTTAAAATAATTAGTAGTAGGAGAAGAAGAATAAACAAACTTCGGAATGTGAATGTGAATTTTTTTATTACAAAATTCAATTATTTTAATGAGGAACAATTACTTGGATGATAAACATCATAAAAACATTTAAAATTTTTACTTCGAAAATTTGCATACTATATCAGTATCATCAAAATAAATAAAAATAAATAAATTTCAATTTTCACAAATTTATTACTCCGAAACTAAGGCCTATTCAATCAAACGCCGGGATCTCTTTTTTTCACCTCCAAAATAACCAAAAAAATTGGCATCGAAATCCCAGGGTGAGTCACCTGAGCTTCCCCTTGTGAGACAATATACATAACCTTCGAGTACGATTAATTGGTTTCATAGTTTAATTTTCGGTACGGAGAGTGACTATAATCACTGTCCATTATACCGCCCGTTGCGACCGAGCAGTAACTATAATCACTGTCCACATGCTGCTCACTGTGGCCGAGCAACTTGAAATGTTAACTTGTTTCTATTGATAAATTTTTTTTAATGTTTTTGTTACTGAGTTTTATTACATATAATAATTGAAGACGTTGAACGTCGAATGCCTAGCTCTCTCATCTGAATCACGAATATCGGCGGATCGACACTTCGGCCATTGGAGGGCCGTTCGCGCCCCGGTCGCTCCGTACCGAAGGGGTAAAAACCATGTAATTCGAGACTGTTACTCTTCATATATTTTTGATGAATTGAAAATCAATACTGTTGAATTTCGTGCTATTGAAAACAATGCGCGCGATTTCGTGCTGTTATAAACTACTCGATTCGAGACACCAGAATATAATTGAACACTTGGTTCCAAGAATTTATGATAAAAAAAGCAGTGAAATATCCGTGAAGTGGGTTTGTAACTATAATTATATTCTAATAATATATAGAAATCTGTGCAAATAAAGTAATCAACATGGTTTTTTGTTGCATTTATGGCGTACGCTTGAGACATAAGTCGAAATCTGATTTCACAGATACAGAATCGTACAGTTAATATATTCTAATTTGTAATGTGAGGAAAGTTAAATACTAAGCTTATTATACTAAACTTACTATAGTATATGTATAATATTGTTACGCACTCGTAGCTCGCGCTGAAACGCCCGTTACATTATAGAACGAGGATTGTCCCTTGGTAACCGGCAGCTGTTGTTGATCAATAAGCGTCTTACAGCGAATTCAATACACTCAGTACGCACAGGTGCATATTAATTGAAACTGTGGATCGTTTGCGTTTTCGGCATTTTGACTATGTGGTATTTTCCAAAAATTTGTTTACCTAGCGTGTTCGTTTAAACTTATAGTTTAGACAAACTTATAGTTTAAACTTATAGTTAAGATCTTAAGGAACATCTATAATTTTTTTCAGAATTTTTGGTAAAATTTTAGGTTGTTTAATATGCCTCGCACGCAAACGACCCGCATGCCGAAAAAGTGTATACGGTTGCAGAGTTGTATATTATAATTTAATCTCTAATCTTTAAAGTAAAATGCAAATGTCTCGATTAATAAAATGCCTAATACATATTTTACCAAATAGCACAATAAAAAATATTGAGGATTTTATGATTTAACCCGTTTATATTAAACATATACTTTACGTTGATTTGTGTTAATACTTACGACAGCTTTAATGTGCATCAGTGAGCACTGAGTGGATTCAATCAAATTCGCTATTATAATATCTCTATTATAATATTGCTATTATTATAATCTCTATAGAGATTACAATAATAGCAATATTATAATAGAGATTACAGTTTAAACTGTGATTGTGTGCCGAGCCGTTTGGGCTGACAATTATAAGACGTATTTCTATCAAACAAAAGGGCAACTTTATTCGGATCGAATACAGCTTGGATAGAAATACGTCTTGTCAGTCCAATGGCCCGACACACAATCTCCAAAACTCCAAGGCGCTTTTGTTGATCATCAACAATAGCTGTCGGTTATCAAGAGATGATCCTCGTTCCTCAATCGGGTATAACGAACGTCTCAGCGAGGGCGTAACAATATTTTTATATTAGTATAACACATTATATTGTAACTAATATGTAAAAACACAATATTTTATACCTACAACACAATTACTTAGTGGTCGGAATTAGTTGCACTTTTGAGACGATTTTCGAGAGCTATGCCTATTTCTCTCTCCTTGCCTCTCCGCTCGGCCGGCGAGCCCTATTCTTATCAAACTTCTTCTATCGAAATCCTGTTTTCTAATTTTTATATACGCATGAATGTATTTATGTTGTAATTTCAACGTGACAATGAGAAATTCGATAGGAATAGATTAATAATTAGGAAGAGCGCCCTTCGCAAGCTCCTGCGGACAATCCCGTGCTTGACCCGGCGCGCACATTATTTGCAGGCAAGGTCTGTTAATAGACACGAGGTCTATCTACGGACCTTGCTTGTAACTCTTGTAGGGCTCGCTAGCCGAGCGGAGAGGTAAGGGTAGAGAAGTAAGGGTAGCTCTCGAAAATCGTCTCAAATGTGTGCAAATGATTTCCAACCACTAACTATCTGGCTTAAAAACACAAAGAAAATTCCCTAGAATTTTGATAATATGCTTACAATAGGATATATATTTTCAGACTGCTAAAAAACACAACAAGAAGAAAACAGAAAAATGTCTTACAGCGATAGAAAGAAAATAAAGAATTTGTCATATACTGTATGTTATTTCTAAATGTTAACACTTTTAACATTTTACAAATATAATTAGTATAAAAATTTTTATTACTTTAAACTTTATGTATATGTATATGGAGGGATAAAAGCCTTAGTGGCGTAAGACAATTTTTTAAAAATATTGATTCGTGTACATAGATGGAATCTATACAATATATAAATTGCATCTATGCACACAAGTTAATATTTAAAAAAAATTGACTTACACACCACTAAGGTGGCATATATGCCACAAGGATTAAAAGTGTGTGTAAATTTATAAGGGTACCCGGTAATAATCCCCGAACTTATTGTATACAAGTAGAGTGAGTTAAACCGAGTTGAAAAGTCTTCTACCATTTTGCTAAATTCGCAATACTTGGAAATGGAGCGTCTTTTCTCGCCACGCGTTTTTACTCGAGTAGCTTGGCCGATATTTTTCAATTGATTTCTCAGTATTGCGAATTTCGTAACAATAAAGACGAGTCGTTGACGATCGCCGATTTTTAAAATCGATTTTTTAAACAAAATGGCAACGAATTGAAACTCAGGTATGGAAAATCTGTGAGACATACCTGAGTTTCAATTCGTTGCCATTTTGTTTAAAAAATCGATTTTAAAAATCGGCGATCGTCAACGACTCGTCTTTATTGTTAACTTGAATAACCCCTTTGTTTTTTTTATTTTAGATCGACCGTTTCAACTGGACAGTGTCCACCGCCGAAAAAAACATCATCATCTGGCGGCGGCCATAACTTTTTTGTTTTTAAACTTTTTTTAATAAAAAATTTTTTTGAAGCTCTCAAAACATGTATCTTTAAGTACAAAAAAAATTCGTTCCATTTCCACTAATCGTTTCTGAAAAAAAATTTCTGAATTTCGACCTATTTTTTGGGCCTCTAGGTAGATGTGGCCCCTTAAGAAGTTAGCGCCCAAAAATCTCTAAAAATCACGTTTTTAAAATATATTTTTGCCAATATCTAGGAAACATATAAAAAGAAAAACAGAAGGTGAAAAAAAATAAAAAACGTAATGTCTTAAAAAAAAATTAATAAAAAAAATAAAAATTTTTTTATTTATAAAAATAAAATTAATTTATTACGTTTTCTATTTTTTCATCTTTCTAGATTAAGGATTGGGATTTAAGGATTAAACAAATGCATTAAAAAGTAAATTTTTTAGTAGAATAATCAACAAGCAAGATAAACATTAAAAATTAGCTAAGGTCATAACAGAAGCATAAATAAAGAGTATTTCTCAAAAGTTTTACCGTCAATAGTCGGAAAACACTTTTTTGTGCATTTGAAACTGGTTATCTCAAGATCTATGAAACGTAATAAAAATATTTTGGTCTCATTTGAAAGATAATTTAATTCTCTACGACTTTTGTTTGAATACTTTTGGTTAAAAAAGGCATACTTTTTCCTACTTATAGGCAAAAGTATATTAAATAACATGATTTTAGAGGTTTTTGGGCGCTAACTTCTTACAAAAAAACTCACGGAAGTGTCCCTCTCCAATTTTCATGAGCTCTTATTAGTATGTTTCTCTAGATGAAAATAAGGGTCACGTATTTTTTTATACACTACCGGTCATTAATTTCAATATATCCCCAGATTCGTTTATTTCTCTGTAAAGGATGAACATGACACATGTTTTGCACAGAAATGAATGCACTTGCTGTTATAAACACTTCACTTGCATACATCGTATTTTTATATATTATTTATATAAAAATCCTTAAAAACTGTAGTTTTCGAAGAAACGGGGCTAACAGCAAGTGCATTTATTTCTGTGTAAAATACACGTATTATGTTCATCCTTTACAGAGAAATCAACGAATCTGGGGATGTATTGAAATGAAAAAAATCGGTTCTTCTCTTTCGAGCCGAATACTTGCAAAACTATAAGATAGAAAAAAAATTTTTAAACAAAAGTTGAATGGTTTGAAGAGCACTTTAGAATAATGATAAAATAAAATAGTTTTTATTTTTATTAAAAAATAAAAATATAAAAAATTTTTTTGTTCTTGTTTTAAAGTACTCTTCAAATTATTCAACTTTTGTTTAAACATTTTTTTCTCTCTTTTATAGTTTCGGAAATATTCGGCCCGAAAGAGAAAAGCCGATTTTTTCGGTGGGTTGTTTCACCCCCTAAACACGCGTATGAGCACGTATAAAAAAATAGGTGTTCCTTATTTCCATCTAGAGAACATACTAAAGGCTCATCAAAATCGGAGGGAGACAGTTCCGTGGGTTTCCTTGTTAGTATGATATTGCCATACACTATATACAGTTTTCTCAGATCGAAAGCCACTATTTCTAACACCTGTTGAATTCTAACCGAACATTAACTTTTTAGAATATAGTCAATAGAAGTTGGCTATTGTGAAAGTTAACGGTCGATCAGAGGTTAACAGACGTTGGAAATAGCCCTCAAACGGAGTCTTGTAAAATCTTGTGTACACATGATGATAGATCGCCCCGAGATCTCAGACGGCGAAAGAATTGACCAATCACATTTAAACATTTCGGTTAATTGAATGCCATTGGTTAATTCTTTCTCCGTTCGAGATCTCGGAGCGATTTCTAGCATCGTAGACACAGGGCTTAAGAGCAAGAGGATAAAATATCGATCGGTACATCAAACAGTAAAACTTTCGTTTCGCAAAAGCACAAGTCGCGTCGACTCTAAGTATTTGCTCTTGACATGAGAGCTGCGCACAGATATACCACACGTTAGCATTTTTAAAGTCTAATATAAAAATTGTATTAACGAAATTTTGAAAAATAATCATACAAATATAATTTAAAAGGTTGCAAATGAAAAAGTTAAAAAGTTTTAGAGTCAACTTTTATGCCAAATCTATGCAATTGAAGAAATGAGATATGTGATGGTAGCGCTAATACGAGATTAATGGAGAGCTAATGGAGGGCTAATACGATAACAAACAGCGCGACGCAGGGCTAACACTGACGTTCGTTTAGTGAAATGAGGCGCAGGGCTAACACGAGCATAATGGAGAGTTAACGGCGTATAGGTGAAGATCGCGCAAGCTTGAACTTTTCTTACGTTGCAATGAAGTTTCTTTATTATAACACAGAATTGTCTCATGACACGTCAATGCAACATCAAAATAACATACAACGGCCGTATCTCGAGATATCGGTACCTTATTTGATTCGCGGCGACATCCTCGGCAAATATAGCTGCTGATCGAATCCTGAGGCAAACCCTGTAGTTTTTGCGCGAAGATCCATGAAAACGTCAGCTTCAGATGTTTACAATCGTGTGTCACGTGCTCGAAAAGCTCGCAGCAACGATTTCTCGTCTCCGTACTCTCCGTTTCGTTTCTCACGCAACGCGCGTTTCGTTTCGCGCACACTGACATCGCGACGCATGCGACGGTAACGATAATAAGCCGGAATAAGAAGCTTGATTGATCTACACCATGCCTTTCGCGTTCATTATCAAGATATCACTTACACTACTATCGCTGGGCGGAATCGATTTCTTTCGCGAAAAATGTGAAATCTGGATCTTCCTTCACATTGGACTTTCTCCCTCTCTAAACCTGAGTGACGCAATTGTTTGTTGATATAAGCCAACAAAAACCACGCAATAAAATTAAAAAAATAAACGGTAAAGGATTCCAATCGTCGCCTTTATATGCAGAATGTTTAGACTAGAGTTTAGACTAGACCAGACCCTGTAGCCCGTAGAAGGATCGAGAGATCCTTCTACCTGCTCATAGCACGGATTACTTCGTAGTTCGTCAGTTCGTTCCCTTCGTAATATGATTCCTTGACGTCCCCCACCGTCCCGTCAGTGAATATATACTATACTGGAATGTGAATCTATTGATGTGCTCTAGTACAAAATGAGATGGAGAATTACGGCCAGACCGTCCTTTTCTGTTACTGCACTTTTCGGGAGCAATTGAACACCATTGGCCAATCAAAAGTTCGCTAAACAGAGACAGAAATGGACGCAATAACCTGTCTCTTTCTTCTTGTGGCCCGAGGAGTTCACATTCCAGTATAATACTTCACAGCGTCCCATTCACATATATTTACATATTTTAGCAACTGATATCATTTTAATTTATGATTCAGACGTAATACAAAAGCGCAAAATTGCTCACAAGGCAAAACTTGACAAAAGGAATTAATTTAGGCATAAAAAAACGAAAAGCGGCTAATTAGCAAAACTTAGGATAACGTCCCATAACACATATTTTCCAATATTATAGTATATTCATATTCCAATATTATAGACTATGGTCCGATTCTGTCTTCATTGCACATCGATTATCAAACGAAGATAGAGCGATGCTTTTAACGCTGTGAGCATGAATCACAGATCACAGTCGTAGTATATAACCAAACAGTATATTGACCAATCAAAAGCGTTACACAATTTCTGTTACACGGGATTGAACTTCTGATTGGTTACGCGGTTACGCGTTACGCGCAAAATACGTGTCATAGGCCGGTATTCATATTTCACAGTCGGTTCTTATTTCAAAATCGTCTTAAAAGTAATGTCTTAAGATGCTAATACGGCTGTGATTGGTTCATGACATCTTAAAACGGTCTTAAATATAAGAAGTGTCTATGAAATATCGGCTATAGGACACGCCACTCGCACGAGAAAGAAGCTACTAACCCTTTCACTCTACCCTAACGCCAACTGCAGCCAGCATCCATGAAATGGTCCGTCGATACTAGCGCCGGTTACACTCGATTACTTTTGTCAGTACTAACCCCGGATGTATATAACGATGCGTAAAAGAAACAGTCTATCGATACTTGATACTAAGCGTCTCGGCTGAAAAAAATCGCTTATAATATCCTATAACATTTTTAAGAATTTTTAATATCTTAAGTTTATGAACATCTCTTTAAAAAAATTCCTTAAACTTCTTCAGATTTTATATAAGTTTTCTTATAAAATTATAAAATGAGAAATCTAGCTTACATTTCAGAATTCACACTTTTATAAAGAATAATATAATTTCTGAAAAAGTTATAAAATTATATGAAAATTGTAAAAAATTTAAAAATTTATATGTAAAAATTTTGTAAAGTTATATAAAGAATCCTAACACAAATTTTTATTAGAAATCGTCTATAGTAAAAAGCTTATACAGACAGAACAAATTGTCTTCGCATAAATTTTATTTTTCTTTTATGCTTGAAAAATTTTATCTTCAATGCAAAGAATCAATCCTTCGGCATAGTGTCATCTAGTTTTTTTCCCCCAAACAATCACCTGGGATATTTTTTATGCTCCAATCTAAGTCACTATTATTAACTACATCTTGATAATTCTACGATTTATTAATATTCGAGATAATTATGTACGTATATAGATTTATTCAATATTTTCTAAAAAAAAAGTAAGGAAAAATAAAAAACGTAAGGATTCTCAATCAGTAAAGAAGACTAACTGTTATTGAGCTTCGATTTCTCAGTGTTATAGGCGCACAAAAATCACCCCTGAGGGTCGATTGTGTATCTTGAAATAAGGTGAAATTACAAAAGTGAGGAAATTTACTAGTGTATCTACGATATCATTTGTCGAAATCTAGTAAAATCTGTTCACTTTTGTAATTTTTACCTTGTTTCAAGATACACAATCGACTCCCAGGTGACTATACACCTAGGTTAAAATGGTGGATTAAAGGCCCGGGCACATAGAAAAACTTAAACAGTAAGACGTAAGCAGTAAATGTCGAGATTACGATGAATTTAACGTAACGGGACGCGAAGGGACGCGAAGTAACGTAAAACCTAAACACATTATTTTTATATGCGGCTGATTACGATCGACTTTACGTAATGTGACGTGAGGTATCAGAACTGCTTAAGGTACGTCTGTGAAATTACGATCGCCGTAATTTAACGTACCGTAAAGGAGCGGGCATTAAAAAAAGGTTTAACAACGTTGTTAAAAGGCTGTGGTGTGGAGGTTTGTTTTTTTTTGTTGTTATTCTCGTTGGTAGTTTCTGTTTGGTAGTTCAAAATAAATTCTGCTGTATGCATTATCAATTTTTCAATTTAATTTTGGCCGGATATCGTACATGTCAAATGCCACTCTTGAGCTTGAATGCAGCCGCGCGTCGAGTCGAAAGTGTTGATTGGCTGAAAGAGTCACGTGAACAGCTCGACTAGGACGGATTGGACGGAACGCGAGGTAAGTAAAAGCTTGACATTGGCAAGCTTTCACATCGCGTTGAATTCTGATTCTTCACGTCACATTACGTAAAGTCGATCGTAATCAGCCGCATATTAAAAACAATGTGTTTAGGTTTTACGTTACTTCGCGGCCCGTCGCATTCCGTTACGTTAAATTTATCGTAATCCCGGCATTACTGCTAACGTCTCACTGCTTAAGTTTTTCTATAGGCGGTTTTTCATAGTCGGATCTTATATCTAAGATCATCTTAAGTCTGGGCAATGTGTCCGTGCTTTAACTAAAGGGCGCATCATAATTCATGATTGCTCTGAGACGTAAGCTAGAGACATTTCCATACTACATAGGCTGCATTCCGATATTTACTGTCAGCAACTGTCAGTATTGAAAATCTATAGTATACGTGACGTAAAATATAGAAAAATATAGATTTTCAGTACTGACAGTGAATATCGCGGAATGCAGCCATAATCGCTATTCGGTTGACATTGCCTTAGCAAAAGGATTAACGATGATTATTTTAAGGATTACGAAGTTCGAGAGTTTCTCTTGGATTGCAATACTTAATTCCTTTTAGATAGAAGATGGCTCTTATAAGTTTTGTTTTTAAAGAAATATTTAAAAACGTGCTGTATAAATTTATTATAAAAACTAAAATCTTCAGGTCTTAAATTTTATGACGCCTGGTGTCATAAAACCCACCGACGTTTTACTACAGGCCTGGTCAAGCCTGGTCAACCTCGAGCTCCGGAGCTGGCCTGTTTTATTTATCTTTAACAGTCATAAAATTTTATAAATAATTCATTAGCATTTATTGCATCCATTCTCAGCAAATACAAAGTAGTCATAAATGTATGTACAAAACGACACACACGTGCTTAAATATACAACGACATATATGTAACTGATGACACAATTGTTACTTTGTAAGAGTTTTTGTCGATGTTTCAAGTCCCCCTATTTCACGTATCGTTTTTGCCTGTTCTGTCATATTTAATTGTTTTGCGTCAAACAACGCTCGTGTGAATGAAAAAGCTGCAAACGTATTCAATGTTTCGTTTTTTGCATCCCGAAAAAATTCCGACAGTTCCGTTCCGCCAGGTTGACTCAAATCTTTCCACAATTCATTCACATCGAATAATTTCGCATTATTCGTTAACGCCGAACGTGCTGTTTGCGAAATATGGTCTGGTCTGTAAAATTATTTAAAAATTTAAATATCAAAGTCCATATCCAATCCGAGAATCTGATTTGAGCATAACTGTGAGTATAATAGTTGGTGTATTAGCAAATAAAAAGTTTATGCTTACAATATTATAACTTTTCCGCTAACATTTTGACGATCATCTAATATAAAAGTCTTATTATCGGTAGATGTATTATATGGCGTAATCGTAGTATCATCGATCCACATTGAATCATTCTCAACGACAGAGGGTGCAGATGTCGCTGTTACAGTATTGTAATTCGAGCTATTAACAGCGCTACCTTCGGTCGAGTAAAAGGCTCGAAATATTTCGTAAAATTGCGCACTATCTGGTATCTCAGAGCCTTGATTGTTCGTGAATAATGCCGAAGCGTTAGGCAATGAAGCAGAATGAAGCGATTTATTACTGAAAAGATGAGATATGTGTAGATAAAAAGGCATTTCCTTTACGGAGTAGAAGTAAACATATATTTCTTTTTACAAACATACTTCTCACGTTTAATTGAATAATTATCCATGTCGAGAAATCTCATAATAATATCCGTGGAGTTCTGATCTTTCCTGCCCAGATGTACCGTGGACCAAGTGATAATTGTCAGAACGATCAAAAATATTGCAAACGACATCAACCACTGGGTCAATCCGAAAGCCATAGCAAAATTTATCTTCTCTAAAAAGCGACAAACAAATCGTCCCGTGTCCCGTCGATCTTTTCCTTTTTCGGTTATACTATACTCTACGTGAAAAGGATTTGACCATTTTGAAACAAAATGTAATCTGCCGCGATATGTATTTGATCGATCAAATATAGGGGTGTGTTCAGATTCCTCACCCGAGTGCTGAAAGTCTATAGTGCACGTAACATATGTTGTAGGTTTTTTTGCACTCGGGTGGGGAATCCGAAGCCTAGGGTGTGCACCCATAGAATGTGTGTTCATGGAGCTCGCTCGACATTGGTGCAACGTCATGGCGCCTCCTGACAGCTGATTTTAAATGTTTTAAAACAAAGTCAAAAAAATTTATTAATGGCAGTAGCACGGATAGTACAAGAGTCAATAGATTCATTATTATATCTGAAAGTGGTGATGAAGAGAATTTGAATTTTTGAATATAAATAATCGAAAAAGAAATATGTCTAGGTTGCAAAATTATGTGGAAATAATAGTCCCAGTATTAACTGATTAAGAGTTCAAGATTTATTTTAAAGTATTAGTTAGTAATATAAATAATTTTTTTTCTTTATAAGAAAAAAGAAAATAAGTAAATAAAAATAAATAAAATAAATAAATAAAATAAATTAATAATTATAATTAGTAATTATAATATATTAATATTTAATATTTTTTTTAAATTGAACGAGTTGTTCAAATATGGGCAGGATTTGAAGCCACTAGTGGTTTTTTTAAAGTCATCGGTGCTATTGTGAGATAATTTAATTTTAAATTGAGATTCGGCGTCCTAGAGATATGTTTCAACACAATCCATAATAATAAAATAATGATAAAACACGAATAAATCTAATAATTTATTAAATTTAATTAATTTATACAAACTTATGCAATACGTATGAATTGACAAAGAAGTTCTTTAGAACGGAAAGAGAGAAGGAGAGGGAGGGGGACGGAGGGGGGGGGGGGGAGAGAGAGAGAGAGAGAGAGAGAGAGAGAGAGAGAGAGAGAGAGAGAGAGAGAGAGAGAGAGAGAGAGAGAGCGTGTTCACAGAGTTCAATACTATATTTTCGGTTTTCGGGTCAAAGAAATTAATTTTTGTCATATTTTAAAAATTAGAGGTCTTTAAAATATGATAGAAACGTAGGTAGACAACAAAACGCGCATCCCTTCGGATTCGCGCCGGTTCGGGTATGCCGGTTGGGATACGAAGTCTTTAGATATGAAGAGGACAGTATTTTAATGCCTTCTGTACTTGTGTGTATAAATGTGTATAAGCAAAATACATTGTGTGTATAAGCAAAATACAACAAGTGTTTCAATTCTACAATTTGGCGCATCGCGCCTAAGCATCTTTATTGTGGTTCCAGAACAATTGAAATTACTTTGTATCCAGCATTTTAAATAAAGGATTTAATACGATTTTCAAGACAAAAGTAGAAACTTGCACATTGCTTCCTCATCGTTTTTAAGTGTGCAAGTAGAAACCTTCGCTCACAAAGCTCACCTATGAGAAAGCTTTTATTTTATTCGATGCATAATTATTAGTATTTACACAAGTCAACATGAATTTTGCGTTTGAAATTAGGGTATGCAATTACGATAGGTTTATCGACAGTCATCCGAAAAAAATTTATATTTCATAAAAAAGTTTGCTTTTGTAGCCAGGAGAACATTTGTACGATATTTTAAAAAATCTATGATTTTAATTCTTATCTGTTAAAAAACCAAAACAAATATATTTGTATATTATTTTTATTAACTTTAACTATTATATTAGCTTACAAAATAATGGAAAAAAGTTTAAAAGTGAACCCTGTTACTCTTTCTTTTATGTACTTTCTCTTATTAAACCCCAAATATAGTCTCCCATCATATTTTCATTATATTGACCTTGATAACGGTGTTCGAAGTCTTGATGAAAACGTTCTCCTTGTTCTTCGGAGTACTATGTTATTTTTAAATTTATCTAAATGAGCATGTAGCATATGCACTTTCAGAGACATCCTGCAACCCATGGCATGGGGTTTAATAAGAGAAAAAGTACTCATGAACATAAAAGAAAGAGTAACAGGGTTCACTTTTGAACTTTTTTCCATTATTTTGTAAGCTAATATAATAGTTAAAGTTAATAAAAATACTATACAAATATATTTGTTTTGGTTTTTTAACAGATAAAAATTAAAATAATAGATTTTTTAAAATATCGTACAAACGTTCTCCTGGCTACAAAAACAAACTTTAAAGGGAATATTGATATTTGTGCTTTATTTTGGTGCATGAAAAATAGGAAAATCATCAAATGAATCCAAACACAAAAAACAAATTTTTTTTGTAGAGTTGTGTTATTTATTTGTTTTGGCTTCCTCATAGAGGAAGCTTTGTGAGCGAAGATTTCTATTTGCACACTTAAAAACTATGAGAAAGCAATGTGCAAGTTTCTACTTGCATCATTTTTTTATTGTGATAAGTTGTATTGTGACTAATATCTGTTATACTAATTTATGATATACTATTACAAAAATCAATTAAATAATAAATATTTTTACTAAAATAATCTCTACCAATTGCGGATATTTTTTATTTCTATTTGGTTCAATCGGTTAGTTAATTCTTCCACGGAAGTAATGTGCAACTTTCTAATTTGCACACTTTTAAATTATTTTTTCTAATTTTGTATTGCGTTGTATTTTTCACTCAAGTAAAGTAGTACAATTCTTTTGTTTATTCTCATTTTGATAAAAATTTATACATTGTTTTCATGGTTGCTCTAACTTCCGCCAATTTTGGGATATCGGGCTATTTATAATTCTATTATATTTTTCAGTCTTTTCTACTCTTATTTCATATATAATTCTTTAAGATTTGGTTGATTCGACCTAATTTTATATGCGATTAAAAGTCTATATGCGAAGTCTATATATGGACCATGTAGCCTGAACTCTCAAAGTCAACATCAATTTATTTTGGTTTTTTGTTAGAGAAAGACTTTTTTTAAATATGTAAATCTCTCTCTATATATAAACAAATCGCACACTTCAATTTGTTGAGGAAGCAAAGTGCAAATTTTTAATTTGCACAATTTTTTTTAAACTTTTTCATAAAGTTTACAAGCTACATCTTCTTCTTGCTCCTTTCCTGTAAGTCTATCTACCCCTGTTCTTCTTTAACTTTTTTTAATTATACTCTTTCGTTTATAAATTTTGTTTCGGAATAAACCAAATTTTTTTGCAATCAAGTTTATTTTTCTAAAAATACATACATTATTATTTTTTACTATACTTTTTACAAATTCAATTAGATTGCTCGTCTTTCTCATTTTATGTCAATAATTTTCCTCATCACCCTTTTAAAAGTAAGTTTTTAAGAAGTTCTAAAAAAATTGGCAAGTTAAAATATTGAATAGCTTATTTGTTATAACAATTTTTGTCGCTGGGGTAGATTCCACCCCAATGTGGCAAGTACGTGACGTCTACAGAAGTGTGGCAAGTAAGGGTTAAAGTGGTTTAAAGTTACATTTCTGCAAAAATTCTTAATTTTATTTAAAATATTTAAAAAAACCGCTTTACCGATCATCGCCAAATTCAATCCCAATCTTCCTTACATGATACTCTATCGATTAAAAAACAAAAATGCATCCCGATATCTCAAAAGTTACGGAAGTTAGAGCATTAACGGACAATACATATGAACATTATTTAAAATTACGATTTTTCGACGTTTTCGAACATAAGCAACACATTGGCATCGAAAACTCAAAAAACAATTTTTACTTCGGTCTTTTCTACCCCTATTTCATATAATTCTTTTAAATTTGGTTGATTAGACTTAGCTTTATATGCGATCAAAATTATAGACCTTTGATCGTATATAAAGCTGGGTCTGATCAACCAAATCTTAAAGAATTATATATGAAATAGGGGTAAAAAAGACTGAAAAATATACTAAAATTAGAAACAGCCCAATATCTTCAAAATTACGGAAATTAGAGCAACCACAAACATTTCTACAAAAATTCAAAATTTTCTGAAAAAAGAACCGCTTTACCGTTCATCGCCAAATTCAATCCCAACCTTCTTTACATGATACTCTATCGATTAAAAAAAAATGCATGCCGATATCTAAAAAATTACGGAAGTTAGAGCATTTAGGCCAGTCAAATTAGACATTGAGGTCTCAAGTGATGCGAACTTTTTTATTCCTTTTTAGGCGTGTTGGGGGTGTTTAAAAAAGCTTATTTCTGAGTTGTCGTATTATTTGACCCAGTGCTTTTTGAGGGGGGGAGGGGGAACCTAAATTTTCGCGGTTTTTTGCATTTATCTCGTTTCGATTAATAGATAGCACTTTTTCGCTCCTGAGAAAGTTGTAGGGCTTAAAAAAACGAAGAAAATGAGCGGTGACTCGTTCCGATTCGTCAAAAATTGAGCGAGTAGTCATTTTTCGATTACATTTATCAGAAAAGAAACAGAAGCGAAAAACGCGCCGAGTTCCGAATGCTCGGCTCGACACGCGCGACTTCCGGAGGCTCCCCTGGGCTCAATTTTTGACGAATCGGAACGAGTCACCGCTCATTTTCTTCGTTTTTTCAAGCCCTACAACTTTCTCAGGAGCGAAAAAGTGCTATCTATTAATCGAAACGAGATAAATGCAAAAAACCGCGAAAATTTAGGTTCCCCCTCCTCCCCCTCAAAAAGCACTGGGTCAAATGATACGACAACTCAGAAATAAGCTTTTTTAAACACCCCCAACACGCCTAAAAAGGAATAAAAAAGTTCGCATCACTTGAGAGCAAAAGCCTTTTTTTTTGTCTAATTTGACTGGCCTAATTAACAAACAACAAAAGCGTACATACATACACACACACATACACACATACACACATACACACGGACATTTTGTACAAAAGTGATTTTTCGACGTTTTAGAACATTCTAAACACTTTGCCAAAGATACTTAAAAAATTTTTCACGAAAGCAAAGCTTCCTTTATGAGGGAGCAATAATGGACGTAACTATTGGTCTGGAAGCTAAATTATTCATTGATTATCACAACAGTCAGCGGTTGAAGAAACCTGTCCGCCCAAACTACTCAAGAGGCTCGAGTTCCACGAAAGGACGAATTAACAGCACTACAGGCCTTTTATGAAGATGAAGAAGGTCTACTTTACGGCCTTGAAATAGCCGACTAGCGTCAACAGCTGTAAGTACTTAAAATTTGATAGTTAACTGTACTTGAAACTTTAAACGCGTTTTTCTCGAAACATTTCTTTACCTGGAGACCACGATATCTCGGAAACGAATAGTTCTTGAAATTTTCAGGATAAAGAACACAAGTCCCTTTCTAGCATAAACTAGAATTATTTTAAACCAATGTGATTGGCGAATAAATTACATTTACTTCGCCAGTCACATAATAAACAGCAATGGAAATATTAATCGACTCTTCTGGCCATTATAATCGTCAAGACAATACGACCTTGATTTGGTTCGATTAATTATCGTCAAGACGCTCTTTTAACCAAAGATTTTGATCCTTATAAATTGATGTCTTTGATACTTATAATCTTTGATACTTATATATAAGCATCTCATTTAAATAATTAAATTTATTGCAAAAAATATTACCTCAGCCGTACCCCAGGGTACGAACCTGGAACCTTTCTCACTCCGTGAAAGGTGTCGTACCAATTCGAATTCAATTTATAAGGACCAAAATCTTTGGTTAAAAGAGCGTCTTAACGATATAATCGAACCAAATCAAGGTCGTATTGTCTTGACGATTATAATGGCCAGAAGAGTTAATATTTCGATTAATATATCCATTGCTGTTTAGAATTATTTTATTACAGCTTGTATAGAAAAACCGTACGCGATTAGAAATAAGTAAAAGAATCCCCACCGATTCTAACGAAAATAATAATGCCCTCTCGCGGAAATAATTAAGAGACTTCTTCGCAGGAATCAATATGTTAATTTATAGGTAATGGTGGATCACATTGACGCGCCGTCAAGTTCTTTTTAAAAAATATATAAAATTCGCTGATCTGATGTAAGGTAATGAAAAATTCCGGGCAATGAAAAATACAAGGAACAAGAAACAGATATTAGCGATTAGAAATAAGAAATCAGAAATAAAGCTATACACATATAACATTAATACACGATAGGTTAAAAATCTATTGTCAGTGTTATTCCCTGTTTTCGTTACCTGCAGTATTTTTCATCGTGCATCCAACTTTATTCTTGATTCTTTAGTCCTAATCGCTAATATCTGTGTTCCCTATATTTTTCATTGTGCGGGGGCCTTAAGAGTAATTTCAATTACCGGGCAAAGTACATTCATGCATGATTATCACATACTTTATTATTACAACTGTACTTCAGTACTAAAAGGAAACTTCGCGAAGTGGAAAATTAAGATTTTAATGAAACTTTCCACACATGTAAGGGGGGGGGGGGGGTAAAAAGATAAATTTAGAAATTTTTTGTCGCTGCCCAAAAACGGTTCTAAAGGGTGAAACCACCCTTCTTATGTAGAGCGGCTTTTTACTTTTCTCGATATATCTCGAAAAATATTTAAGATATCAAAAAATGTTTCCTATAAAATTTTTACTTATTTTACGAGATATATCGAGAAAAGCAAAAAATTGCTCTATATGTAGGGTAACTGGGGGGAATATGCCAGTGTGGGAAATATGCCACACGTTATGTTTAACAAAGCTACGGTTAGGAGTGTTGTTGTAAATACTGTGAAATTGTTAAAAATATTATATTTGACGTTTTACTCAAGTTTTACTTACTTCCTATCAGTATTATAGTTTTTATGGGGTAAGTACAGTATGACAAGTATGACAACGTGCTTTTTAAAATTTTCTTACAGGGAACGGTCGGAAGTGTCCCTCACCGATTTGGATGGGCTTTGGATATGTTGTAGAGCATCAAAAAATATTAGACACGTATTTTTTTTTAGCTGCTTATCTCGACGTTTAGGGGTTGAAACAACCCCTCGAAAATAACGGATTTTATGGTTTTTAGCGAATATCTTCGAAAATATAAGGCGTAACGACAAAAAATTTATATAAAATGTTTATGGTTTTTTGTGCTCTTTACAATGGCGTAATCAGATTTTTTAAATTTGTCAAATTTTTTAATTTAACCCCACCCCTACTTATTATTTTTGCCAAATATAACAATTTTTCCAACGCAAATTTAAGAGCGTCGAATGCCAAATACATCCATGCATATTTTTATTATGATACCATTATTCGATTTTTGGCAAGACTAGATGATATGTGTTATAGGCGTCGCGCTGTAGATAGGTGTTAGCGTTATTTCTGTTCAGTTGCGCCGTACGCTTAAAAATTTCCATTTCAACTCCGGAGCTACGTTCGGAAACGTCACCCGGGTACACAAGGGTATACTCCCTTCTCCTTCTAACTCGCTGAGATAGAAAGAGAAGGGAGTATACTCGTGTGCACTCGGGTGACGTTTTCGAACACAGTCGGGATGACCGAAAGCGCTGATGCAAAGGCCAGCACACGGCGCTGACAGCGAGAGGTTAACGTTATTTCGAGAGTCCTAGACTAGCAATGGAATGTCAACTCCGACATTATAAATACCGCCAAATTGTAAGATCGGGCGGGCAGTCGCAAATCATAATTTGAACGAACACATGCGTCACATTAACCGCTACAATAATATACTATCTCGGTTACAGTACAACAAAACCAACAACCAAATTCACGCATTTGAATATCATTTGCTTGTGTCATAATTTCGAAAAGCAAGCATTTCAGAGCATAAGTCTGAAGTGCTAAAGAACTGTATTGTACGCTGTCGTTTTGTGAACATGTAAGTGCATTTTTATTGTTAACTTTTATTGGTTTCTTACGCTTGTTACTTTTTTCTTTGATATTGAATATTTAATATAATTTTTTATTCAGCTTTTACTCAATTCTTTGCCAGTGACTATATAATCTTTTTTGCTTATAAAATGTCACGTTGTAAGCATCTACTATAGTATATTGTGCACCAAAGGGAAAAAGCTTTCGCCCCGAGGTGCACACGATATTTTTCACAATACCTTTACGGAAAGTTCGACTTCCATGCCTAGAGAGAGGCGAGAGTGGTCAGTTTCAAGCCAGGGCTTACTTTCCTTCCCGGAAAATGATTACTTTCCTCCCTAGAGAGGAAAGTGGTTACTTTCCGCCCGCTATGCCGCTCTGGCGTGAAATTGGCCACTTTCGCCCCTCTCTACAAACATGGAAAGTCGAACTTTTTGTGAAGGTGTTGTGAAAAAATTATTTTTAGTTAATAAAGTTAATTTTTTTTGTTTGCTTCAAATTTCAGATTACCTCCTTGTCAGAGTATCAAAATATTTCAATATTTTTTATTGTTGTCTCTATTGTAATTACACACGCAAAACGCAGAATTATTATTCAGTTTTGATTAATTAATTTTTGATTCGCATACCTTTTGTAATCAAGAAATAGAGAAGAAAAAGAAACGGTATCAAACCTAACATAAAAACCACTCCATTATAAAGTGCGTATTTATTTATATAATTAAAATTTGAGACAAATATTTAATTTTAATATCTTTCAGAATGAAGTTTAAAGCGTCGTCTATACAATGGCAGCAGGAGTATGCAGTAAGACGTAAGCAGTAAGCTATTGACCAACCACAGTCGATTATTCTTGAATTGTAAAAATCCCATTAGTCAATAACTTACTGCTTACCTCTTACTGTATACTCCTGCTGCCATTGTAGACGACGCTTAATCCATACAATGTAATAATGCTACTTTCTGCATCTTTCACTGTTTTCAACTATTCACCAAGTCCGATAACTTCGGAGGAAGAAAAAGTAAAAGAAAACATTAAACGTATACTGAAACGTATACTGCTTGAAATACAAAACCAAGAATTTTACGTAGAAGAGGAAGAAACTTTAGGTTTTTATGATACATATGAGATTCCAGAACCGGAAAGAGTTGATTCATTTAAGGAAGACGATGGTAAAGTATATCTTCCGGAAGAAGTTATTTGCAGCTGTGTTGAGGCAACAATATCAAGTGATTATGAAAGGCAAGCTGTGGAATACTGGAGGAGTGGTAAAACAAGGGGAAGATCGCTTGAAGGAGTTAAACGAAGGTTCAGAAAAGTTACATCAATACGACAACTACGACGATGGGAGAGCCAAATTAGTGAAGGTGGTAGTAGATTGGAAAAGTTAGAAAGAATTTCTGCATACACATTAAATTGTTTTAATGAAGCTTTTGAAAGAGAAATTATTATTCATGTTATTGACATCGCACGATGGGCTTCTCGAGCACAAGAAAAGGAAAATGCGGCAGGATTCAAAGCTTCAGAAACGTGGGTGAAAAGATTTAAAATTACACATAATATTGTGTCTCGGAAAATAACTAAATTTGTAACAAAAAAATCTTTGCTATTAAAAGAAGATTTGGAAAATAAGTGCGACACATTTATTACTAACGTAAAATATTACATTGATCGATATGGAGTGGAAAATATTTACAATTCGGATCAGAGTGGATTCCAGTTAGAATTTCACTCCGGTCGTACTTTATCACATAAATGACGTGTAAAAAAGGTAGAATCTGTAGTACAATCTATATCAGCAACCACACATAGTTACACTATACAGCCAACTATTTCCGCTGATGGTAGATTATTGTCGCCTCTTTTTATTACATTGAAAGAAGTTACAGGAACGTTTGGTCCGAGAGTGCAAAAAACATTGTTCAACGCGCCTAATATTTTTGTTACGGCTTCAAAATCAGGCAAATTAACATCAAATCATGCAAAAACTTGGTTAAAAGATGTATTTTTTCCGAATGTCGGACCAAAATCTGTATTATTATTAGATTCATGGAGTGGGCATTGTCCTGATATAATTGCAGAAACTAAACCAAATAGTGTAACTAACTTTGTTTCATTAACTATTCCGGCCGGTACAACGGGAAGAATACAACCATTAGATGTATACGGTTTCCGATTGTGGAAAAATTTTATTAGATATTTTTCTGATATGGTTATGATGTTAGACCTTGCAATAGAGCTTCATGTTCGAAAGAATATCTTGAAATTGTAGTCATTAACGCACAATCAATTTTCATCGCCTAAATTTCAAAATTTATTGAAATATGCATGGTTTAAAAGTGGATATATACAGAATAGGCCGAATAAATTTCAAACACCAGTCGAATTTTGTTTCAAGAGTAATTTTAAAGTAGAATGCGACATTTGTGATAAAACTGCCATAATTATTTGTTCTTGGTGCAAAAAATCGCTTTGCATAACACATTTCTTTCATGATCATCATCTTTGCGACGAATATGTGCCGTAAATGTAATTTACATACATTATATGTTTATGTACTGATTAATTTAAAAATTCTGCTCTGATTTATTAATACATAAGTCGTCTTACAATCTACAATTTTGTTAATCATTTACTGGCGACGTTTAAAAAAGTTTAATAATATTTTATTAACTCGATATTATTCGTCCACACATAATATTATTACTCAATATTGTAAAAATAAACACATGAAGAAATGTAATTTGTATTTTTAATTTATTACTATTACTATTTTTATTAATTTTTCTACCATATTTCCTCTATATATGTCCGTATATCGAATAAAATTTGCAGATTGTAAATATCTTCAGTGTTCTCCCCGAACATGCTCGTTCGCCTTATTCATTCTTGGATTTAGCCTTGGATAATACCGAACTCATCGTCTATGTTCAATAAATCCTCGAATTTTAGTATCTCACCGCAATGACCCCCGCTAAAAAAAGATCAACAAATAACATTATTTCTTTAAATGTATATTAAAAGTATATGTATATGTCAATATAGTTCCTTTCCGGAATTATGACACGAGCAAATGATATTCAAATGCGTGAATTTAGTTGTTGATTTTGTTGTGCCGTAACCGGGATAGTATATTATTGTTGCGGTTAATGTGACGTTCAGATTATGTTTTGTGACTGCCCCGGCTCGATCTTACAATTCGGTTGTATTTATAATGTCGGAGTCGACATTGAACTCTGGCTCAGCCTTTGCAATCAGTTGAGCCGGTATAGTTACGTGACAAAGAGTAAAGCAGCATAGAAGAATGGACAGAATTGAAGAAAGAATGTACAGAATTGAGGATTACATAGAAATCCTTTATCCCGCCACAGGAGTACGTATAATACACATAATTGTATATTAAAAATATTTTTAAATTAACCATTCTTTTATTGTAACAGTGGATATGGGTGGACAATGTGCCCGTGCACGAGATACAAATCAGAAATATGGTGAGGGTTCGGATCCCTCACAATCAGGTATGTATGAATATTTTCATTAACATTTTTTAAATTTTTGTATAATCTGTTTTCAGCGCTACATATATATGCACGAAATACAGATCCGTGGGTTTATAAATTTGACGCAGCAGCGTTGGTTCCGGACTATGGACCAAGAAAATAATGACGAAATTTGGGAAACTTCCGGCGACATAGATATCTTCGGCTTACGTCGACTATTCAAAATGGAGAACGATTTTGAAAAAGAAGAAGAAGAATATTGGTAAGTTAATCGTTTTTCCAATAAAAAAATATTGAATCTTTATATTAATCATCTTATTGCATTTGTGTGTTTCAGGTAAAGAAAAGCAACGCGGACGCGGCACTCCGATATATTCACAGTTGCAATCGATCATCGAGGAACTCCATGGCACCTTGATATTCCATAAGAAATGGCATTCGATATATAGATGTGTACGATCTTGTGATTCAATAAAGGACTGTCGTTATATTGAATTTATATTTTTATAAATATACATATAGTCCGGGAACATTTCCTCGTTACTTTACCGCAAGACTTTTCGACCGATAGTAGGGAAAAGAAGAGACTCCTCGACCGGGTCCTCCGAGGGGGGAGCGGGGCGGGGGAGGGACCCGAGGGCGAGGGGAGGCTACTATCATAAGTGCTGACCGGCGATAACGATTATCATAAGTGCTGACCGGCGATAACGATTATCATAAGTGCTGACCGGCGATAACGAGTATCATAAGTGTTGTCCGATGATAACAGGGATAACTTTGAGAAAAAAACAATTTTATAAACAAAAAATTTTTTTATAATCAAAATTTTTAAAGTGCTGACCGGTGATAACGGGTATCATAAGTGCTGACCGGTGATAACGGTGAGATTACATTCCTATACTTGTGTCCCCTATTGCTCAGTATTCGCGCGCGGTCTCTCTCTCGCTCCCGTCCCCCGTTCGCGTTATCTCTTCCTCGCGCGGATTTAACTTAATAATTATTATTATTTAAATTATTATAATACAATAACTTAATAATTATTATTTAAAATATTATTATTATAAAATATACTTAATAATATTAATAATAATAGTGAAGGAAGCGGAAGAATGAATAATAAATGATATATATGGAATTAAGTATAAAAATATTTATTCAAAAAATTGTTTAATTTTGTAAATTTTACCATACTTCTTCTTCCGCAATATCGAATTCGTGTTCGATTCCAAACAGTCTTCGCAATCCAAAGATGTCCTCGGATCCCAAAACGTCCCATATCTCATTATTGTTATCGTGAAGCAGCTCTCGCTCCCAGCGTACCCAACGCTGGCGATGGATATTAATAAAACCACGAATTCTGATTTCGTCGAAATGTATAAAATTTTGCTGAAAAATTATACAAAAAAATTTTTTTTAATTTAAAATCTATAAAAAAATTTTAAAAATTTTAAAAATCTATAAAAAAATATTTATACACACCTGTACGTGAGGGATCCTCACTCTCACCAAATTGAAAAGTGGAATCTCGTACATCTGCTCGTTATGAACCCACACCCACTATATAACGTTAACAGAATGGTTAATGTAAAAAAAATATATATTTTTTAATATACAGTTATGTGTATTGTTGCGTGCATGCCACCCGATATGCTTTTCAAAAAATGTTACGCCCAGGTCGACAGTGAGTCCGTGATTTCTCTCACAAACACTTATTCACACTCGCGCACTCGCGAAAATAACGACTCGTTTATTAAAAAGACTGCTCGCTGCACGCTTGGAGTTCGAAAAGCATACCGGGCGACACGCAACGGTATTAGGTATACATACTCCTACGGCGGGGTGAATGATTTCAATAAAATCCTCGATTCTGTGATATCTTTCCATTTTTTTTCTTATATTCTTTGCTCGCGAACGTTTTCACACTACTGACAGTACTGACTGACTTAACTGACTGCAGAGGACTGAACCAGAGCACAGAGAAAAGTTATTAAGATAAAATATATCATCTAGCATTACAATAGCAAGCAAGGATTCGTTGGAGCATCGGCTCCACATAGGCGAGCGTCGCCGGAGCTGGAATGTATAATGATATCACCCCTGTAGAACATGCGAGCCGCCATTCGGTTACGGTGTCTCGCACTACAAAAGCGAGCGTCGACGACGGTTTAAAGATAAAATAGTCGAGGTAAACAATTGATAAAATTTGCCACCGACGACGATTTAACCGTTGCGGAGTCCTCTTCATGTTTTTTCTAGACAGGGAAAACTTTGAAAAAAAACTATTTTATAACAAAAAAATTTTTTTATCATCAAAATTTTTTAAGCGACTTGTCTTCTTTTTATCTAGGAAGAGCAACATTTTTTCCTATTGAGCTTAATGGACATACTATTTATACCGTTTTGTATAAGTAGGTCTGTCTAGGAAGAGCAGCTTATCGAGGGTTTACGTACATATACTTTGACCAAAAAAAATTTTATGATTAAACAATTTTTTTAAGCGACTTGTCTCCTTTTTTATCTGCGTAGGAAGAGCAACAGATATTTTTTCCTACTAAGCTTAATGACGAGCGCCGATAACTGGCTGCTAATTGTTAAATTTTTTATTAAAATTACCATACTTCTTCTTGTTCAATTTCGAATGGGTGTGAAGAAATTATGTTGTGAATTATACTTAAAAAATACATTTTTTATTCTTCTTCTTTTACATATTTTTTTGTTTTTACATACTATGGTAGCGCACTAAAAAATAAAGCTGCGAGCTCACAATCGACGAGCTGATGTTTATCGAAGGCGTCGCTATCGCGTATTACATTCAATACTTGCGTAGGATCCGTTACGGTGGACGCGATTTTTGAGAATTGCGAGAACTTGACAT
This sequence comes from Temnothorax unifasciatus, assembly GCA_030770225.1. Taxonomy (NCBI): domain Eukaryota; kingdom Metazoa; phylum Arthropoda; class Insecta; order Hymenoptera; family Formicidae; genus Temnothorax; species Temnothorax unifasciatus. The sequence goes on from JASTWK010000752.1 coordinate 78,854, forward strand.
CGACCGTCTCGACAATTCTACTCAATCGGTGGAACATCGCGTCGATGCACATATCAAGATCGAGCATACGGCGTAACGTTGATTCGACCATCGTTAAGCGTACGTTTAAAGACTCGAGACGTACGAGTTTGACACCGTTAATCGTACAAATTCTCAATGTTAGCGGTCCAACGCTTATAAAATCGCACGTATTTTTACAACATCGAAGGAAATTCTGAATGTTCAGTCGTTGTTCGTAGAATCCCTTCCACGTTTCGTGGGACAGTATCAATTCCGTTCCTCGATGATCTCCTACGGCGATCTCCACGTAACTCGGTGGACCCACGTTGACGCCAATTTCGAGGAATTTGTATCCCGTAGCCGTCAACGCGTATCGTCTGCTGAGTATACGAACCGCGCGACGCTCCAACGAATACTGTAAAAATAACGAAATTAGTAATTTAAAAAATACAATTTATAATTTGCAATTTTAAAAAAATATAAAGCTTTATAATTTAAGAAAAAAAACGAAAACTTACTTGTTACATTTGTTCTCGTACGATGGAGTTTCATCATCGTGAATGGGTACGTAATAATTCATGCGTATGCCACCGCTGCTGCTGCTTCCTTCAGCGGAATACATTATCTCGGTTATGGAGAAGCGGACCGTTGATGCAAGCGACCGATGCAAGACTGATCGTCGTTATAAAATTAATCGAATATACGCGGCAACCAAAACTATGATGAAGGAAGGGGAAATTAATGTTTCTGGAACGCGCAATCAGCGCTCTGAAATTTTTAGGAGAGGGGGCTATGGTATCATATCCTATTTACCCGTAATCTTAACAATTCATATTTATAATATTAAATTAATTTAATTACCTTTCAAATTTTTACATATCCTCGAAATTTTGAAATAAAACATAGTCATTGACAGAGTCGCAGTCTCTTAATCGCAAGTGAGTTAAAACCTGCAAAATTTTTTTATCAATCTTAACAAATGTGTAGCCACAGAAAATCCACTTGATGTTAAATCCAACTGTTTTAAATATTGACTTGTGGGTGCAAAAAAAGATATTATATTATGGATGTGAGTAGAATTTTTACATTGTATATTACATAAATTTAAACATTTTAATTTAAAGAGACTACGATCCCATGTTATTCTTCTGAGACGTTTATTTACTGCGTACATATAACTCAACGATCTCATATCTAGGTTTTTTAAATATTTTTTTAGAATTATTTTATCCTGCAAAGATAAAAAATAAAATTTTAATACATGAGATTACATGTGGTGGCCGCGTGTACCCCTACCAAAGATAGCGCTACACTAATTAACCGCGTTTTCTCGCGAGCGCTCGACCGCGCCGACTTAAGTAAACAAATTCGACAACAATATTTATTGTCCTGATCGACGCTCTCATCGACGATCTTGTCGGACGATATAAGCTATAGGCAGACATGTACATGTGGAGAGTCATATCATCATGACCCACAGAGAGTTGCATGGTATTGTTGGGGACTCATATTCCACACATCTAACCATACACTACTACTACTACTCTCCACTACATATGTTATCCTCAAAATACATTTTGAGTACTTACAAGAAGTACAGATAAATTCTTGCAGAGTGACTTCTCCTTAATTACTGATAGCAGTTTGATATCATCTCTTGTATTATACTTTGTATTATCCAAATGATAATTCCTGTGATATTCTTATCCTTAGAAGATATATCGCTGTGAAGAATATTAATTTTACTTGTCAAGGGTGAGGATATTTATGAAATGCTAAAATTTTTCATATCAATTGCACAGCATCTAGCCATGTAGAATACTTTGAAGAGCTGGACACATAAAATTTGTTTTTAAAAACAACAAAAAAAATATGTGTGAAAAATTTCAGAAAGAAACCTCGAACAGTTTTAAATTTATTCTATTCTAAAAATCACCTCCAAAACAGCATTCTATACAAGAATACCCCCTTAAGAGAATAAAAAAAAAGATTGAATATTACATATAAACAATTATTATAATACCGTTCACAAATACTACAATATTCAAGAAATTTCTTTTGAAGATCGAGTATATCCAAGTGAGCATTTTTATCACGTTGGTTTTTTTAAAAGGTCTTTTGTATATGTTATAAATTCCTTGGTTGTTAAGTTGTCCCAAGTTTGTAGTGAATTTAAGGGTAAAATATAACAAAAATTCTCTCCGTGCATGTAATAATATCATCAGAAAATACATACCATGACTAATGTTTTCGAAAATCTCCATAATTCGGAAAATTGGTAGGTGTTCCAATTATATTTCTAGCTGTTTCGGCTAAACTTCTATTATTAATATGACATCCTGTCGCAGTGGCACCTATTCCCAAATTGATAGATGAAATCAACACAATCCATTACATGCAATACTTATTATAATTATCCCACAATTAAAATTATATATTATTATAAATTTATCTTGTATGCTCTTATGATGTCAGACTGATAATCGAAGTAACATATTTTTATTCGTTCATCAAAGTATATCACACAAACGCTATTGTAAGCCGAACAATAGGGTAACTCAGGTATATACGTCACACCTAAGGACAACTCAAATACTACTGCGGCTTGACGCATCCCTCGATATGTACCCTTTGCTCTTTCCCACTCCAACTGAATCTTGAAAGATCATTTCTTTCTTTGTTTTGCATTTCTTCCTCTGTTTTGTGTACTGCATCGTGAAAAAAATAGCGCAAAATAGATACGTCTACGCAATAACCATCACCCCCTTTTCCAAGAAAAAATTTGTTTATGGCACCATGAAACACGAATAGTCCTCGAGTGGATAACGTATTATAAGAAAGGATATAATAAAGATATCATACATCTATTTCAATTTCAAGTATTAATATGGCACATACGTCATACATACTTTTTTGTATATTTAATATTTTATATTGGATATTTTGTATTTAATATTTTTTTACATAGTTTATTTTTTATATGTTTTAAAAATACGATCTGCATGAATTAAATCACATTGTCCTTGTGTATCCATGAATTGTGTGATCCATCGAATCCCAGCCATTTCACGTAGGCCTCGTCACTCCCTCCTGTGCAGTACTCTTTACACGAGATACGTGTCCGGGTAAGTCGCACGATGTAACTCGTGATCGTAGAACGCTCCAGCGATAGATTTTCCGCGATAGTCCTCCAGCAGATAGGTTACGAGATTAGTACGTTGCACTTTAACGATCTTAAACACCTCGATGATCCAATTCGGCGTATAACCCTTCTCGAAAATGGTCTTGTATTTGCTGACGCGTACCGAGTCGACGTTACATATATTACGTTACATACATATACTACTGCATACGTTATACTATTACATATGTACGTGCTTT